>JAAEAF010001398.1:0-311190 GCA_011037195.1 Triatoma infestans | reverse complement strand
CCCAATACCACTTCACTTTCTAATACCCCAATATACTTTCCTAATACCCCAATTTCATCTATTTATTTTCTGAAGTTTTCTTGCACATTACCTACCACCTTTTTTACTTAGACTTACTTATTTTCTTCCATGAGCTTTCTTGCCAGGTAAGGCCTGGATTTAAGAAGAGGAAGTATTGCAATTCGTTCCAAACATTCGAAATTGATTTTTTCCCGGAATTACATGTTTTGAGGTACCCCGAGTACGAAAATTGTTTTTAGCGAACGGTGTTTGTGTATGTGTGTGTATGTGTGTGTGTGTGTGGTGTAATATATTATCTTCTAATTAATATATATATATATGTATGTATGTAAAAATATTTCAATACGACTAGTTGCAAAAAGCTCAAACTTGATATTCCATCAACCGGAAGTTTCTTTACTGAATGTTTTTCGCGATTTTCTTGAAAACGGATCCAACAATTTTCTTTAATCTTCGTGTACTGTCTACATATATAAATACACATCATTTTAATCGCGGGACAATTGATTTTTTTTTGGTAGTTTTATGAGAATAATAGCGTTAAGCTTTCCTCCAAAGAACTACTTCAACTCATGTACGCTTCTACCATATTAGAAGCAAAGGCTAGAATTCTAAATTTAAGGAAAATCGATTAACCGCCAATCGCGACTTTCAGAAAGAACAGATTGTTGATTTTTTTTTTTTAATTAATTCGAAAACGATTACAACGATTTCCTTTAAACTTGGCATGCTAATTGCAGAGATATAAACCTATCACATTTATTTGTGAGTTATAAAAAAAAGGTTTTAGATAGTTTAGCGAAATTTGTAGCAGTAAATTAAAATATATGCGATTGGTTCTATTTTGTAGGCGCGTTCTTCACTTCCCTACCTAGCAGGTTATTACCTGTCCCCCACATTTAAGTAGACCGTTTGTCCGTATATTTAAGTTAGACAAAATTGAGATTGTTTATTTCAAAGGCAGGTAAGCGGTTGAGTTGAATACCTAATTTCAACTAATTCGATTCCTCATTGTTCATACAAATCCTCGCACTCTTCTTAACATTTCTTGCCAGATAAGGCCTGGACGCTTCCATCGTCCCGAAGGATCCAGACTGCCTTTGAGTTTTCTCCCATGGGCCAGGATTTCCGAATATACCTTTACATATTCGGTAGTTGTGGCACTTTGATGGAGTTTCTCGCGCATACAGTTTCCTTTTTTTTACTCGATTCAAGGAGAGTTAAAATTGTTAGAGATTCAAGGAGGAGGTTAACATTGTTAGAGAAGACAAATTTTGTCCAGTACTTCCGCTTACCAAGATGGGCATCTTTTTTCAATTCTTCACATGTACGGTTTCTCTTTCATTATTATCACTATAAATTCGCTCCCAAAACTTAAGCATTGCCTTTTCTCCTTGAAAGGAAATTCAGAGCTTTATCCATTTTATGATTGCTTGTCTTAACACACCCATATTATGTGCATGTTACAATATATCCATATTTTCCAAAGATTGGTTCTGATAGATAGGTCGGTGACTTCCTTGCATTTCTATAGTAACCTCACGTGTTCCATTGTCAGCGATGTTCAGTTTGTCCTGAGAAATTTCCCAGTTTTTAGAGACAATCTTTCTAAAGACGGTTGCAGCTTGACTTTGAGTAAGTGAGATTCCGTTTTATCTACCGACTCAATAAGTTCCTCATCTACACTATAGCCAATGCTGTTCAAAAAATTAACCTATTGCTTGGATTCGTGGTATTCTTGGATACACAGTATTTTATTTCTGCAATCCGGCAATCACAAGCTTATTACCTGGATGATAAGGTTGCATAAGGAGGATGTGCTAATACTTCCTCGAAGAAGGAGTCATTCTCTAACCTGGTAAATGTTCGCTTTCTCAGTTTGATAGCTTTCCTCAGTCTTGCTTGCTGAAATCGTAAAGCAATGCACTTTTGAAGTTTCTGAGGGTTCACGACTTATTTTTCGCGGCTTAAGGTGCAGCCAGATTTTATTCCATGAAGAACTTTGAAAATGCCTCGGCGAAACGCGCATGACTTAACTGGGTTATTATCGATGGGCTTCTAGTGACCTAATAGTCGACGCTTTCTGGAGTCCGAACATTTGGTTTTTGCTAGTTCCATCATGGTAGGTGGGGCTACGATTAACTTAGAGAGTTTAGTTTCCTGAAACAAGTTCTGTGCTCCCAGCCTAGACTTAAGTGGGCAAAAGCTGGTGAAGGCAAATATGTTGGGATGGTCCATTGCTAGATCAGTTTTAGAAACTTGGGTCTGGAAAAAGACAAGAATGTTGGAATGAGATTAGTGCTACTTATTGCAGTTTATTGTCGATAATGATACCAGAAATTACCTATAGTTACGCTTTAACTGTGAATTTTGCTTATAACATAAATGTCCATGTTGTTAATTGGCCTTATCCCTGGGTATCACCTGGATCGGCCAAAATTTTCCATATTAATATCCACCACTGGTCACCCGCGAAAAATGCTATTTCGAATATATCATTTCCTGTCCAAATTCGCTTAAATGAATTACATTCCTCTCCAGTTGATGTCATACTTAATAAGACTGCCTAATTTATGCTCTAATCTGTGCTTCAACCACAATATACTTGGTAATCTAGTTTAAAAAATATTGAACAAAATCATAGCATCCCTACCCCTTTTCAATATTAAACTGCCATAATTGAAATTTGATTATTTACTATTTATACATAGTGCTTTTGAGTAACTGATATTTCGTTTAAACTCTTATAACTAATAAAACTTCTGAAATTGTTTTTTTCTTCAGGTGTACTGTTGGCAGTATTGGAAAAGGCACAAGTGATTGACTCAATAATAGACACTCATGGTACGAAAACTTCAGCTGGAACTGTTTCCGCTGGTTACCAGAATTTTCTCATTTGTATAGAGATGTTATTTGCTGCAATTGCCCTACGTGCTGCATTTCCTTATAGAGTGTACACTGCAGACACTCATAGGACAGTTACTATGCACAGTATCTCTAGCAGCCTGAAGGTTTGTAATTAATGCTCCTTCAAAAATCTTGTCAGAATTATTAGATCTAGCAATCGCTTTTGCTTTGATCTGTGCATAACTAATAGAAGTTAATTTATTATATAATTAATATGTTTTATAGGAAACAATGAACCCTAAGGACATAATGACAGATGCTATTCACAACTTCCATCCACAGTATCAGCAGTATACTCAGTACAGTTCAGGTACGCCTTGAGTAAAAATAAAATTACAATTTTAATAAATGTAACCAAAATGTTAAAAATTACAAATAGTTATTAGGTCCACAATATTTATTCCATTTTTGTTTTAGTTTTATTTTGTATTAAAAACTAATATAATATGAATTCAGAATATTAAGGAACTGACCTTATTGAATAAAAAGACAAAACTTTTTTTTTTTGGCAACATTTATATGACTTTCTTAACGCATCAACTTGCAAATCAGCGAAAATATTAAGAAAGGTATATTGATAACAAAGAGGTAAATCAAAAATCATGAAAATGATTTGGAATTGTTACCTTGAGAAGTATATAAATAAATGTCGACATAAGAAAATTTTGTCTTTTTTTTTTGCCGATCTGATGCTAGTCTTTAATATTTTGAACCATATATACATATATTTATGGCCAGTGTATTCATCTCTATAAACTGTAGGCATTTACAATTAGTGAGCCAAAAGTGATTTTTGTATTGTTTCAAAAAAAAAAAGATTAAACATTTTGGGAACATTTATCTAACACTAAAACATAAAAAAAAGACATTTACTTTTTAATAGAATGTAAATTTTTGTTGCATGGAATGGTTTCATTTTTATAAAGCTGTAATATTTTGGCTTTGAAATTATATATCAGGTGATTTACTCTCTCTATAAAACAAATGTTCATTATTTCATTACTGTTTAACAATGTCTCTATTACAAGACTAAAAAAATATTTTTCTTAATGTATCCGAAGATCATAATTTGGTTGGTGAATTTCAAAATTAATTAATTTAAGTTAATTTTGTTTTTTCACTTTGTTTGACATAACTTTAGAAATTTAAATAGGAACGTTGATTTTTTTTTATTGATGTAACTAAAAATTCAGCTTAGAGAAAGAGTAAAGAGTAGAAAGAGTAAAGTGCACTGAAAATACTTAAAAATTCTGTTCCATTTCATATATGAAGTTTGAAACGCTCATATTGGTGGTGGTGGACATTTCCTACCAGAAATAAATAATGGCATGTTTCTATGGCATGAATTTCTTTCATAAAAAAAATAATAATAATAGCTGCATTGTTGTTGAACTACAAATAAAATCTTATCAATTGTAAAGAATTGAATAAATTCTCCATTATTAATTGTTAGTTTGTAGTTACAATAATTTGCATGTAAGCATATAACTTTTTATTTACAAGAAAACTCTAATAAGCAGTATATCTTTTTCCTCTAAATTGACATGTACTTAGTTATTATATTGTAGGCGCCTGCCACAGCAGATCTCCTGAGGTCTTGCAGTGGCTGGGACCAAGGGCCCACTCTTTAAATTAATCTGGTACATTAATCTAGTTGGTTTCACAATCGAGATGTTCATATCGATGATCTAGATTTTTTTCATTGGCTATGTGAAAAAAAAAATCGCCAGGTTGCTTGGTGCTGGTGGGTATTAGACATCTGTTTCACTTCGTGCTACACAGTTCATCTAGAATATAAAAGTTGGTGGTGGTTCACGGATCAATTTTGTTCTCCTTGTAAACACAAATTTGAATATATGCACTTTTCGGGGTTTGTACCCCGGGAACACTTTTTTTTTTATGTTACAGACTTAACATCTTCCAAACGGCCATATGAAGAACTGTAAACTCCTTAATAGAAAGTGTTGGAGACTAGACGGATTTTCTCTCTCCCTTAACTATCGCAGAGGATGACTTATTAATAATATTATTAAAAGTTAAATTGTTGAAATAAAGTAAAATAAAGAGAAATGATTGATTGTATAGTGCTTTAGTGCATATTTTGACAGATAGCATCGTAATTAGAGAAGCATGAGTTATATTCCGTGTCTATGTTAATTATATTATTACTTTTGTGATAAGAGTGACCGCTTTATTAAAAATATACTTTTAAATTATTATTAAAACGTATAATTTGTTTTTAATGGCACCCGGGGAAGGCGATGAAAAATGAGGCTGCTTTAAACATATTTATTTGCTGTAGATAAAAAAAAAGTTACAAAGTAGCGAGTTTAGTCTTTAAGTAATTTTATAATTCTGATATTCAGATGCAATGGTGCTATTAATCACCGAGAAATATAACAAGTCGACATGTTTTTATTAATATCAGTCATTCTCTTCTAGAAAAATAAAAAAAAGGAAATTATTATTTTTTTTTTATTTATCTACATTTACCTATATTATAATATTAACAGCATCTAACATAAATGAAATTGTTAAAGAAATTTAATAGTCGTCACCCCTCCCCTAGATCAAGATGTTTATAATCAAGCCTCAATTGTTCCTTCAAAAAATAAATTGTAAAAAATTAATATTTAGGGTGCCTAGTGTGTGTGATGAGGCTCCTCCTTTTGTGCTGATACTTTTGCATGTTTATAGTTATTAAGTACAAAATGAGATTTTTCCACATTTAAATGGACTTTTTTTTTTTAAATGTTTCTGTCAAGTATATTAATTATGGGTCTTACAGGAAGATTTTTAACCTATTGTAAGCAATGAAATTATACACAGTTTTAATTCATATATTATTTAAATTTTATTTTTTGATATTATTCATAAAATTCTTTACGTGTTTTAATTTAATCAAACTGTATGTATTATTAGATTATTTTTTAGTTAATTAAAAGAAATGTTTATGAGCATTTTTATTTTTATTATTATTATTTTATTAGTATTATTTTACAAATTCCTGCTTGTCTGTTTATTTCGTTTATATTACATGCCTTTGCTTTTTCTTGCTATAGAAATAACATGTTTGATTGCTTTAAAAAAAAAGTACCAAGAACCAGAAGCAGATTTTGATTTTAAAATCAAATATCTGAATGCAATTCCCAAAAGTTTGTTTTTACATTATTTAAAAGGAATATATTATAATAATGTTTAATATAATACATATTAACGTGCTCAAGAAAATTCTCATGCATTTACTACATGGGCTCGCCCCTCCCCTGATCCGCATGCTTTAATACCGATAAGTTGGTACCCAGCCAGTAACTTGGTCAATAAGGACCAGCTGCATATCATACTTGTATAACCCGTTCTTTGTTATGTGTCCCGGATCTTATTTTTCCGTTTTTTAAAAAATAAATATACAATTTTTTTTTTTAAGTTTTAAGTTTTGGGGAGTAAAAGTAATTGTTTCTTTCAAGCATTTACAGGGAATAGCAAAAGTTCTGAACGATTGAGTATGAAACATCCTTATCAATTTATAAATATGAAAAATATCCTGTGCATGAACTTAAGAGATAAATAAAGAGAGGAGAACAATCTTTTAAAAGCTGATTTGTTTGTTATTTTACCATTTATTTTGCAATAATTTACAATTTTCAATATTTTTATCATGTAGATAGCATGAAATGTTCATAATTCTGATTTTTATTTCAATATTTTTGCTGCCAAACAAAGCTCGTTGATTGAAAATTGCATGTGAGCAAATTAATAAAAAAAAAAGAAAGAAAAAAATGCTGTTGGCACAAAGTGTGCTGCATCCTGCTTTTATTCCCGCAGGTTCACATTCGCAGCGCGGAATACGTGTTTCTACATACGATCCGGAGGAGGCACCTCCTCCTGGCTGTCAAATCCAGAGGAAGAATCTTGGTGGTCCACGTTCAGTAGCCACAATCAGTCATGGATACAATGAGAAGACAATGCTCCTTAGCTCGGATGATGAGTATCAATAAAAAGAAAAAGATCAATAATATTAATAATTATAATAAGAAGTGTCTAGTCTAAAAATAAACACGTGCTATGGGTATGAGAAACATAAAACTCTGTTGAAGACTATTAAATTGCGTAAAAAGGTCATTAATGTGACTTGATTTTTACAGAAAAAATTCTTGCCACTAAAGTACTAGAAAGATAGTCTGTTCTACTTGTGCCTTTGGTATATGCGAGCTTGTTACTGTTATTTTTTTTTAATATAGTTTAACACTTTTTAGAAATCAAATTTATAGTTTTTTTTTTTATATATATTTATTCTTAATTTAGAAAAAAATTATTTATGCAAAGTTTTTTAATAAACCGATATTCCTTCCAAAAATTTCGTGCTTTTTATTTTTTTAAATCAGTAACAGTAGTTTTGTGTTTTTTTTTTTTCAATAATTTTATTGTTTTAAGTAGAAGAGATGTGTGGAGAAGGATTCAGTTTATCGATGAAGTATAGATATTTTAAGTTACAAGAGGTTTGCTAACTTCATTCTATTGCTTTTTTCATTCTATGATTTCTTGGAAAAAATAAATTTAAGTTCCCCACTAAAAAGTAAAACCTATGATTATTTGTATTATTAATTATTACAAATTTCTTAAGATATTTGAAGTAAAGGAAGAAGCATTAGGAGATTTTACATTGAAGCCTCTTTGCAATAATAAATTACCTCCTTAACACGTTAAATTTTTTTTTTTTTTTTTTTGTAATTACACTTAGTAATGTTTTAAAGTAATCCATTAAAACACTTTGCTAGCTATATTAATAAATTGTGAAAGTCAATTTTTTTAGTTTGATTTACCTTATACCGGGAATTTGAATTCATTGAATAATTAATAAAAAAATAAATAAATCTTTTCATCACTTGGCGAAATTCTACAAAGATTCTCTCGGATTTCATCCTGTTAGAATTGTTGATGCAGTCAAATTTAGAAGCCTTCACAGAAGAAATATTTTTGAACCAATCCAATACCGCAGCACTCTCAAATGTGCACACCGTTCGCATGCCAGGTGCTACACCAAATTGGTCTGAGTAACCCCGTCAAAATAAAAGTTCACTACATTTTCCAAAATTGTGCGATTTAACGCGTATTTTGACAAAAATTATTTTATCTACTGCTAACAGGAGCACTAACCCGTCCAGAACTAAACGGAAGTACGTCAGAGATTAGCTCAGCCTGAGATTATATATTTAGCCAGAGATTATATTTATTTATAGTTGTTCATAAACTATCCGAGTTAGCCATCTTGGTTTGTAGAACACTGGAAAATAATTTGGGAGTCAAATTGTTTTAGTTGATTTACCTTCTATCGGATGAATAGGGTAGGGATCCTGCATAAATAACACAGGTTTATTGTTTAATTCACAATCATTTACTATTTTAAGATTCTTATATTCATGCATTCATTAAACCAAAAAATCTAACGTACAAATATCCGTTTGAGAATTACGCATGCTTAATTGATATATTTACTCTAATGAGGTGCGCCAGGTCACTCTAATACAGGAATAGAAGCCTAGAGTGAAGAAAAATGTCCCTTCCCAAAACTGTCTAGAAACACAACTTTACCTATATAGGCACATAAGAGACGGAATATTTTCTATCCTCTATTTTCATACAGATTTGCTCCTCTCTTCGACCCCCAGTACATTTTTCTGTTACTAAGTCACACCACTAGTCGTAGACGAAACATGAAGAACACGTTGAGCTAGCTTGAAATTATTCGGTGATTTGTTCATATCTTTTTAATTTGGAAACTGCCCAGGGGGTGAATGTTGTTAGACATTCGCTCCACCAGAAATGGTCCTGTATATCGGGCATTTAACTTGCAGGAGAAATTTTGGACTTGTCGGATAAAGCATAGTTCTTTAACAGAACTTTATCATATACTTTTATCTTGGTGTGTCTTTTTCAGAGGTTGTGATGACTGGCGTGTTTTTCTCCTTTGTTCTTCCGCCAAAGCTTGAATTTCCTATAATCGATTCAACTTTTGAATGAGTCCTTGACTCTAGCGCGATCATTTTCAACGGTGTCAGTTGAAAAGGACGATTAATTCCTAAACTTGAAAGGGCTGGGGAAGGAAGTTCTCTTCCCAATAAATGAAATTAGGAAGATAATGTGGTTGAGGATTGTTTCATAGTATTCATGGTGTACATAAATTATGGTAGGTATTCGTTCCATAATCTCTGATTCTTATCTGCATGTGACATCAACATTCCTTTTGTTTGATTGGCCCTTTCCACAGGATTAGCTTGGGCGTGTTACGCAGTGTGAAACGAGAATCCGAATACTTCGGGCATATCTTGAAAAATCTGATTTTTAAAGGAAGTGCCCCGTCCGTTAATAATCGTTATGGGGCACCACAACTGTAAACTATTTAACGGCGAAAATGATCCACTATAATATCGGCCATGGCGGTTTGAAGAGGCACGATTTCTACCATTTTATAAAATATATCTTGAAAAACAAGCATATATAATGACCCTTAAAGGTACCCAGCAATCCTCGATAAACTTGGTTTATACCATGTGGTTAGAAAGGAACATGTCGTCTTATTTATAGCATTATTTAGTTGGCATTCTACACGTTCTATGTCGGCATCCCAGCTCTTTTCACTTTTCTTTGCTGCATGTATTGCTGGAATCATTACGGCGTGGTTCTCTCTACTTGACCAATCTGCTTGAGGGAGTCTTACAGAAACAAGACAATGGTGAATTCATTAGTCACACAGTAATTCTCGAATTCCTTAAAGGTGAAGCAGACACCTCTATCCGACATTTTTCTAGTAATCTATAATTAATACATAATTTAGTACAAATGACTTCAAGCTCGCGAGTACATATTTTGCTGAAGTATCCCTTGCTACATATAATTTAGTATATTTGGTCAAATTATCGATATGGCTAAAACTATGGTCCAAAATTTCCGAATATATAAGTATGTGTGATGTAACACAAGTCTTCTCAAGAATCCTCTTATCTTCTACTAACAGGAGCGCTAGCCCGTTCAAACTAAACGGACTTAGGCCAGTGATGTAGCTCAGCTAATGATTATTTACAAAGTCGACTAAAGTTTTGTCATAGTTGTCACAAACCATGCGATTTAGCCATATTGGTTTGTAGAACACTAAATAATTTGTGAGAGTCAAATTGTTTTAGTTGATTTACCTAATATCGGGAATGAATACGGCAGGGATCCTACATAAATAACGCAGGTGAATTTGTTTAATTCACAATCATATATTATTTTAAGATCATAATATTCATATATTCATTAAAACAAAAAATCTAACATACAAATCCAATTGAGAATTAAGCATGCTTAATTAAAATATTTACTCTAATAATGGATGGGCGCCACTTCACTCTAATAGTATAATACAGGAATGGAAGCCCAGAATTAAGAAATTACTCCCTTCCTTAATTTGATTTTTCTTAAAACTGTCTAGAAACACAATTTTACCGACAAAGGCACATACGAAACGGAATATTTTCTATGCACTCTGTGCATACAGACTTTGCCCCTCTCTTCGACCCCAACTATATTATTTCTGTTACATGTTACAGAACTTCCACTCTTGACTAGAAGCTCCTGTCAAACCCCTGGTTGACTTTTGTGTAGATTAAGACCACTTTTCCTATTTGAGAACACTCTTTTTACTTTCTCTTACTCCTAGTAAGAGGAGGTATTGTAATCATGCCAAATTTTCAATATAGAGTTTTTACCGGACATATCCGTTTTGAGGTCCCCTGCGTCCAAAAAAGTGGTTTTTAGCAAATGGTCTGTGTGTGTGTGTGTGTATGTATGTATGTTTGTGTGTATGTGAACAGCATAGCTCAAAAACGAAATCGCAGAAAATTCAAACTTGATATTCCGTTTGGGTATCGTGGGATCTGACAGTAGGTCAGCGGTCAAAATTCCTTAACCGGAAGTACCACTTTACTGAAGTTTATTTCACTTTTTAGCAAGTTTCTCAAAAATGGCTCCAACGATTTTCTTTAAACTTGGAATATCAACTACATACAAAGATCTACAATTTTAATTGAAATATTTCTCCAGATAAATGCATTTAACGGCACTTATAGCGAGGGGGTTATAAACTAAAGTGCTATTATTAACAATTACACCAGCTAAATAATATTAATTAGAATTAAGTATGTTGTTGAAATTACGAATTTGAAGAAAATCATAAGACCGAAAGTGCGCTTTTACTGAAAAGTATTTTTCAGTTTTCTGGTATTTTTTTACTTTCCTGCAATTTTCTCATAATTGGCTTCGACGATTTTCTTTAAACTTGGTATATCAACTATATATACAAAGATATACAACTTTTATTTAAAACATTTCTCTGGAAAAATTCGCTTAAGGGCACTTGTGGGGGAAGGGTGGGGTTAGGTTTTTTTCTAAAGTGCGATTTCAGTTTACTATACAATTCTGCCACCTAAATAATACTAATTGGAATTAAATGTGTTGTTGAAATTCCGAGTTCGAAAAAAATCGGATGACCAGAAGTGCATTTTTACTGAAATTACTTTTTCAGTTTCTGGTATTTTCTCGAAAACAGCTACTAACTTTAACTAACTTTTATTCGAAACATTTCTCCTGGTAAAGTCATTTAAAGGGGCTCTTGGAGGAGGGGTGGGGTAATGTTTTTCTCAAAAGTGCTATCATGGTTGATTATACTATTCTAGCATCCAAAACCAAATTTATCAAATTGTAGCAATTGTAGGCCGTTAGAAATGATCAGATGTATCTGTTAGTTGGCTGATCGGCCAGGGGGAAGAAAACACCAAAAATAAAATAACACTTAACAAATTTTTGGTGTTTTCTTATGATAACCCCTGGCCGATCAGCCAACTAACAGATACATCTGATCAAAACAAAATTAATTAGAAATTAATAGATGGCTAAAATTCCGAGTTTCAAGAAAATTAGTAAACCGGAAGTTCGCTTTTACCGAACATTTTATTAAGTTTTTGACGAATTCCAAGGAATGTCATCAAATTTGATACACAAACTAAAAAATTTGTCAATTAGGTACAATTTTGAAAACTGGAGTAAGAGAAAGTTGTATGAGTGTTTCACAGCAGATTTTTCTATTTGTCATAGAAATTCAGAATTTCTTAAAGAAAAATATAAGTATTCTAGCTTGTTTATGTAAGAGCATGATTCTGCCGTGTCAGTGCCTCCGACAACTTTCAATTATAAAAAGGCCTGGATTTCTTTTATTTTTATTTCAGTTTTCCTTCCCGGATAGTATAAAACAAAATGCCTCTGGTGAACCACAAATATTTATTTGTAAATTTTTATTCTCAGTTAGTTTTTTGATGTATATTTTTTTTATATGTAATAATGAAAAAATAAAAATAAACCCGGTTTTTTTTTACCCGACATATAGACATTCACACACACAAAAAAAGACATATCTATTCATAAAGGAATTTTATTAATTTACAATTTTGCAACAGGATAGGGTATTAGTTTTTCTCGATCTTTATCTTTTTCAGGTGAGTTTTCAGTTAAAAGTATGGTTGATGCTTAGAAATTGGGGTTAGTAAATAGACAGGAGCACATGGGCCCTTGGGGCCTAAGTGCATATACTTCCTACGCGACTTCCCGTGTGTTTGAATAGAATATTGATTAGACAGCTAAGTAAGTATTGATGAGCACTACTGGAACAATTGATGCTGCCATAAAAACAAAAATAAAAATTCTCCTATTGTTTTTCTCTGATTATTAGTTAACACGGTAAACATTACAATTGTCTGTTTTATTATCTGCTTTTATTAATTTTTTACAAAAATATTTTATTCGTTTTTGTCTTATTCTTTTTAAGTAATGTCTTCCCATTTTTATTGATAATTTTGTATTTACGAATGTACCTTCCCATTCTTTAAGGGGTTCGAAAATAAATAATGCTGTTTTGTTTAAAAAAAATAAAATAAAAAACAAATTTCAAGAGAAGAATATATATGATGAGACTAATTGGAACAAAAGATAATCGATCAATAATGTTGCTTATAAAAACAAATGCATCATTGGTGCACAAAATTGCTTACTCCTCCTTCAGAGTATAGATTGAATTTACTCAATCTGAAGGAGAATAAGATTTCAGAAAAGATGGTGTCGTGGAATCATTTTCCTTTACGACTTCGACCAATTTTATCGGCTTGACAATTAGCTAGTTTATCATTTCAATCGGATGATTCCACAATTATGGCGATGTTGTAGGTTTATCAACGGAAGACTGACTTCACGACTTCAAGCTGTTTAAAAATCCAACTAAACAGATAAAAGCAGGGGGGAAATACTTCGTGAACCAATGATAGATTTTTGTTCAAAGATTTGTTCAAATCTCAATAGTTGATTAATGCGGTATTTTCATTTTATTTTATTTTACAACTATTACTCTTCTGAGAAAAACAAATAATTTTAAATTACAAATTGATGATTATTGAATTTTAAGAATCATATCATGATAATTATTCAGAATTTATAATCTTTGTATGTTTGGAGGATAACATTGTCATTATTCGTTGAAAATGGAATTTTTGATTTTTTTTTTTTTTAATAAATGTAAATTTGGAAGGAGAAAAGTGGAACAGACTGTTTATTTCTGTACAAAAAAATGTTATCTTTAACGTTATAGATAATAATTATTAATTCCAAATTAATCTAATTCCAGTATTATTTGTGACTGACCAATACAATTCGTGATTAATATTATAATAAAGGCCAGTAAAAAAAAAAACATGATAAAAATGTAATTGTATTGAGTCAGAATTTTATGGGTAAAGTCCTATGTTTTGGCGATCGCCAATACGTCTAATTAATGTACTCTATTTTAAACTAGCTTTTTTAAAAGTCTATTCTGGCCACAATTGCAATCTCTGGCATTTCCACTCTTCATGGACGAAATAAACCATAGCTGTTCGATTGGTTTACAAAATTTAAATCAAATCGTATTTATTTAGTTTTGTAAGTAGAATCGCATATTATGTAAATGTAAAAACAGAAGTCAATTGATATGCAATTGTTGATTTTTTTTTAATTAAAATTAAAAAAACTGCATATTAGCCAACTTTTCTTCAATTTGTGAAGTGGTTATTTACAAGAAGAATGGGGATAGTAAAATGTTTTATGATTTTTCAAAATATGCGATGTAATTTCCTTGGGCAGCCTCTTTGGAGAATCCTGTGAATGTGACTAGAATGTTTACATGGTCTATTTTACAAAAAAAAATGTGTAAAAAGTTACTTGAAATTTTGTGCGAGCAGTTATGTACTTAAAATTTATCCCCCACCCCCCAACCAGTAATTTAGTTATTTTAATCATGCAAGAAAAGACATGAATGTTTTAATATTTTTTTGTACTACGTAAATGTGTATATATTCCGATACCCTTATTAGTAGTGCAATATAATAATAATTTAGCGATTATGAATGTAAATAAAAATATAAATATATATATATATATAATATATAAAGAGGCTATATTATTGCAAATAATAATTACTCAGAAGACTTTAAAAATGCATTTTAACTCTATTTTAGCTCCATTTCAGCAGTTGTGGATGTTGGTATATTTCTGTTGTACAGAAGTTTGTGGATGACATTTTGTACAAGGTTCCTGTGATGATGATCTAGTTAATTGTTTAGAATAATTAATTTATATAAGTTTTGCGTCTTGAGCTTTTACCTTGGATAATTATTTTATTCAAGTTTAAATACATTTTTTCCACACAGCTGTGTAGTTGTCACATTTCTTGAATAATCAAATATATATATTACATATAAGTGGTTTATTTCATGTTTCTTCCAAAGTATAGAAATACAAATTAATAATAGAAGATATAGAGGTGACCATCATAAAATCCGAATTTTTCTACTCATTCCTGATTTCTCCCCCTAGCTCCTTCTTTTTTTCACAAATATTTCTTCCTTTGATTTGGAAAATGGTAATACTATTTGAAAAATATCATGCTTGAATTAGATTAAAAATAAAATATTTGCATTAGTGTGTTGCTAATTTCATTGCAATGCAATTCATATAGTTGTTCTTATAAAGAAATTAATACAGATGACTTGCGACTTAATTTGTTCCTAGCAGTGCAAATCTTATGGCAATCAACCAATCAAAGGTGGGTTCTTTGGAATAAAAAGTTTATTCGTATATATTCATGTTATCTGCAGTTTTATATGTGGTTAGCGTCTTTAATTTTCTTCACAGATGTAATACTGAAATAATTTTATAGAAAATACTATGACAAGGGTTGTATTAAATGCGAAGTTGCAAAAATAATTTTTCTTTTATTCTAAAAACTAAGGCAAAACATCGAGTCTCAAAAAATTTGCAATCTATAGTGTAGTTTACTTATTTCATATTTCTTTTAAAGAGTTTTTCATATGAAAGAAAATATCTTCTGCATTTTTGCCTTTTTTAACGAATATCTATAAAGACGAAAATTTGGTACAAAGAAGGGCAGCCGGTAGTCACATTAGATTCAAGGCCGGTTCTGGCATGTGTTGGTCTTCGCGACGGTTTAGGGCGAGACCTGCTTAAAAATAAATAATAAATATTCGAATAGTTAATTTAAATTTGAAATAATACTTGCCCTTAATTATTATATTTCTTAATGATTAATGATATTATTGTTTAATATGCATATGAAAGTAGGAAGGAATAATTAATGCAGCAGAATAAAACTTTTTTTAGGTGATGATGGGGAATCACAAGTCACACAAATCCCTGTCACTTCTTTCAGCTATATTGCAGGCAAGTTATGTGAAATCTCATGACCATAGTGTTATTTAAAAAAAGAAAGCACACAGGCATTTAATTTTTAAATGTAGTAATCTTCAAAGCTCATTCCGCCCAAATGAAACTTAACAATTTAACACACTTGCAGAAAATTTACGTTTTTACTGAACTCCGATATAATAAAATGCTAAATATTTTTACGAGATTACAAAAGTAAAACTGCAAGTTAAAATATATTTTAGTTTGATATGATTTAAAATTCAAATTGTAAATAGTTTTTTGTTTAAAAACAACTCTTAAGACTAGATCGTAATTAACATAAAATAATCCAGTGATACTTTTTTGAAACTTAGGAATTTTAATTTGAATCTTGGGAAATCTTGTTTTTAATTTGCAATATTTTTTAAAGAAAGAAAGATTCTTTACGTTCTTCTAAATAATTATTATAATTTATATGTATACGACGTCATAAATTAAAATTATTTAAGAAGGAAGAATTAATATTGCTATAATATGTTAGATAGTTAGATAGATTAGTTAGTTAAATATGCTGAAATAGACAAAAGTAGTGGTATGGTTTTTGGAATAAAGACAAAGAAAGTGTTTATTACACTGACTTTCTGTTAGTTTCTTCCCTACATACCTTGTTTATTATTATTATTAATATACAGAGCAGGCGGCATTGCCGGTAATTGCTCAAAAACGTAACAGTAGTAACCACAATATAACAACAATAAAGAATATTATAAGAAAGACTAGCAAAAATAAAAAAGAATATTATCAGAAGACTACAAAGATTGCTCATTAAATAAAAATTCATTTCTGTTGCACAAATAAATATAAAATAAATCACTTTGGTTGTGCAGAAAATAAAATAATATTCGCTCTGATTGTACACTAAAAAGAAATCTGTCAATCCTTGCCTTGAAGGCACATTTACTAGGTGCATCCACCACATTCAGAGGTAGGGAGTTCCATAAACCGATTGTTCTTACAGCAAAGGAGTTTCGTCTTACGTCTAAGTTTGAGTGTGGCATGAAAAGCTTAAATTTGTGCCCTCACAAGTTGCAGGTTTCAGTGGTTAAAAATAGATGATCTATAAGTCCATTGTAATGCCCAGTTAGATCTTATAGATTTCAGTCATATCCCCTCTCTTGCGGCGATCAGCAAGAGTTGTTAAATTTAACACCTTAGCCTTTGAGGATATGTTAAGTGAGCTATTGATGAAGGTATTTTGGGAATTTTCTTTGTATATTTTCTATTAGTTCTATATCCTTTTTGAGGTATGGTGACCAAGCAGAGTTGGCAAAATCCAGGTGGGGTCTTGACAAATGATGTGTAAATGGTTTTTAGATTTGAAGGTGTGAGATTTCCAAAGGATCTTCTGATTAGGTATAGTAAGCTGTTGCATTTTTAATAAGAGTTGGCAATAGGTTCTTCCCATTTGAGATCGGATGAAATTTTGATACACAGTCTGCGTTATGAAGAATTTGTTCATTTAAACTATATGTTACCTGAGGATTGTTCTGGTTCAGATGTAGAACTGCACATTTGTTTACATTAACCTTAAGAAGCCAAGCATTGCTCCAATTTTCTAACAGATTTAGGTCTTCAAGAATTGATTGCATGTTAATAATGGGTTATCGTAAAATTTACAATCATCAGCAAAGGCTGTGAGGTGGATGAAAATTTGAGGTCTAAAATATACAATATAAATAAGAGAGGACCGATTACAGAACCTTGTGGAACACCGCTCAGTACTTCCAGTGGGTCCGACAAAACACCTTCCACGCTCACCTGAAATTTTCGACTGTTAAAGAAATGAGAAGCCAACCCAAAATATTTCCTCTTATTCCATAGTGATAAAGTTTGTAGAGTAGGTGACGAAAAGGAACAGTATCAAAGGTAGCTTTGAAATCGATATAAAAAACATCTATAGAATAGTGCTGATGTAACTGCTTAGTCTAATAATCAAGGGATATTTGCATATTAGTCAGTACAGACTGCCAGGTTGGAAGCCGTGTTGATTAGATGGAATTATGATACAGGAGGAAAGACTGTAATTTCTTCACTAAAATCTTTTCAAATATTTTGCAAACTATGCTAGTAAGAGATACAGGCCTGTAGTTAGATGGAATTGTCCTGTCTCCCTTCTTGAAAATTGGTATTATAATAGATTTCGTCCATAATTCTGGTACTGCTTGTTGTTCGAGTGATAGTTTATAAATAAAACGAAGAGGTTTAGAAACAGAAGAAGCACAATTTTGCAGAAAAATAGGAGGGATATTGTCTAGTCCAGGACACTATTAGGTTTTAATGATTTAATAGCTTCCATAATATCATCAGAAAAATCTATGCCGTTTAAGATTTGGAGTTGTACGTTTCTATAGGAAGAAGAGGCACTGGACTTCAATATTGTTTCAGTGAAACTGTTAAAAAATAGTAGTGAAAGTTTACTGACGTGATCCGGTGATGTTACAACTTCATTATTGGAATGTTTTAGATTTATTACTTGAGGTTTGCTTCTAAGTTGAGTATTGATATATTTAAAGAAGGATTTTGAATCAGATTTGGAAATACAATTTAAATAGTCAGATTTACGCTGGCAACAAATATTAGTTACTTTATTTGCCAGTGCTCTATATTGTTTATAAATAACTTCATACTTTGTAGACTTATAGAGATTCCATACCTTTTTCTTTTTTTGAATTAAAAGCAATAAGTGATTCTTCATCAAAGGTTGCTATATTTTGTTTACAGTCTGGATGGGTACATTTTCAGTAATTAGTTTAATAAATTGTTTTAGATAACATGGAAATCCTGTTGTAATGGTGATTATCATAATTCATAATTTCTTCATTTATTTTATGATAGTTAACAGTATTAAAATTTCTAATCATAACCTTTTTTTGCAATGTTCTACCAAACTGTACTTGTAAAGTTGATACGAGAACCAATTTAGTCGGAGCGCGAGGCCGTACGGGGCTGACTCTCTCGCGTGTGCCTTGAGCGGTATATGAACTATTCAGAACATTTTCCAATTTCATGATTGGGTGAGAAGTCTTAAATTTAAATAAAGTCTTGTCTTATTCTGTCATTATTTATATTCGTTGTTCGTGCTATTTGGTAAATAAGTTAGAAGAATGTATTTAATGTTTGGTTTTTGATCTCGCGAACCGATGAAAAATTTCCGTTTGAGTGAGAGAGAATTATTTTATTTAATACATATAGTATAGAAATGGCGTACCAGTTTTATAAAAGTAAAAATATTACCTCGAACTAGTTACATAAAATCTTAAAAAGTACTAGTAATTATTATGATTAGTATATTTTTAAGTCTTTATGTAAATAGTTGGGGGTTATAGTTTTATAAAACTGGTATCTGTTATGAAATAAGAAATTCATTTAGGATGAATATGTGAACTATTCAGAACGTTTTCCAATTTCTTGGTTGGGTCAGAACTCGTAAATTTAAATAAAGTCTTGTCTTATTTATCAAATAAAACTTTTTTTGTTGTAGATAAATTGGCAATCATACGATACATTAACGTAAAACAATATAATTTACATTCACATAAGTTTACTGACTTATCTATCAAATAAAATTTATTCTTTTTTGCAATTAAATTGGTTATAATACAATTTAATACAATACTTAAAATAATGTAATTTACATTCACATATATGTATAATACAGTTGACTGACGGAAAAACATAATCATTTATCGAAGAAATATAATACATCAATTGAAGAAAGGCACTGATAAAAAATTAAAAATAAATAATGTGTAAACAAAGCTCTCCAAATTATTATATACATATACTGAAACTGTAGTTTTTTTTTTACAATCTAGTTTATAGATTGCGCCCAAGTCTTTCAATTTCCATGATTATATGGTCCATATCGTCATGTGTCAATGCAGAATTCTGTAAAACCAGTCTAAAGAAATTGGGCAAATCTTTCATTGGTTGATACGTAACCATCATTGTACCTTCTCGCATCATACGTTCTTTCATTAGAGGAGCCACCTTTACAAAAAAAAACAATTTCACAATTATTTGTCTCCTGGAAACATTGGTTTCTACTTTTCGCCAGTTTAGAATTATATGCAATAAGTACAGTTTTAAATATGAGATCGTTATTTGACCAATGGTTATAATATATTTTTTTTTATGCCCCTTAATAGAAGTTAAAAGCAGTTGAAAATTCGAAAACTTTTAACTGTTTTAATATTTACTATTTTGACAAAGACTCTTAAGGTATCAATTAAACCGAGAAACAAAAGTACAGGAAATATATAAATAAAGTTATATAAGAGGAAATTTTCGGACATGTTTTACATAATTTGCATCAAAATGATATGATCAGGACTCACCTGGTGCAACTTCCTTGAATAATCTGGATTATCTTTCTTTCCTCTCAGGCTTGGCGGTATGTACCAAAAAGTAATATTTGTGCATTCAGGTTCTTGTATTACTAATTCGAATCCTGCTCGTTGACGTATCTTTTCAGTAAAATACTCAGCATTATCAAACACTCTGTCTATATGTTTTTCAAGTCCATCTGTACCCTGATGGAATACGTTTGGTTGGTTAGTCAGAAGAAGATTGGGATTTGTACTTAGGTTGTAAAAATTTACAACTTAATATTTATATTACCTTTGCTTTCCACATAAGCCAGAATTTATACACATCTGCCCTACGTCCACATTGAATATGCTTATCGCCAGTATCGTAACTAGTATCATAGAATTTATCCTTTTGAAACAAATATTGGGCACTAGCGGAATGGCACTCACTTAGGATGTTTGGATGTCGAGTAAGAAATGTTGAACACTGCTGAGGAGCCGCCAACATTTTATGTGGGTTCCATGTTACGCTGTCTGAACTGTCGAACAAAATATTTTGGTTAATAAATATACTTACTTTTTTTACAATTTTAGTACAGCATGGAAAGACCAGCTAAGATATAATTATTTCCAGACAAAGGAATGGCTTGGTTTTTCAAAACAACTAACCATACATAATACCTAAACATTTTTACTTTCTCTTACAGATATAATAAGGTGTAATGCTATCGTTTCAAATTTTAAGGTTGTCTGAATTTGGCAACAACATCGCTTTGTTGTGTGACCAAAATAACACAAAAAAAGAAAAATCGCAGCACGGTTAATCTTATATCTATGTATTATTACCACAGCTAATGAGCATATTTCGGTCAAAGTCAGTCATTTACTAAATAAAAATTAGTAAAGTATAAATAATAATGATTTTGCTAGGGGCGGGTGTTGGTGTATTGGTTATGAGCATGGACTTGTAAGTGGGAGGACCCCAGTTCGAGTCCAGCGTATAACTAAATTTTATATTTGTTTAAAAAATGTTAATAGTAAAGTAGGTGCTTCCGCCCCCGTCCACGACACCTAATTTGGTAGTTGGACGTTAAGCCCGCCTGAAAAAATAGGCATTACTTTACTTTAATGATTTTGCTGGTCATTTCCGCCAATTTCTCGAAAATATTCATAGATTTTCTTTAAACTTCGCATACATCTGGATAGTAACTATATACAAGTTTCTAGTAGATGTAGATTGTTGTAAGGGATTATCGCACTGCGACCTGAAAGATCTTTGTACCCAAGTCTCTAGTAACTATATAAAAGTTCCATTACGAAAATTCCTGATTTAATCTAATCGGAAAGGGATTAAAAAATTTTCCAATCTGAAAGACTACTTGATATTACTAACCATATAATTTTATGACCAAAAAGAATTAACATAGTTTTGAAATTTCTCAGAATGGCTTATTATAGATCAATATTTTATTTCTTTTTAGGATAGTTAAATATGGGAATATTTTTCAAACACTAGGTCTACCACTGATTAAAATTAACTTAACAGTTAATATAGTGGACATTCACTATATGATTAGGATTTTCCCAATTTCATTGAATAAGGCATTTCAAAATATTACATTACTGTAATAGTAATTACTGCCGTAGTAATTCAAGTAAATGATAGTAATCACTGTCACTATTAATTGCTTTGTAGGACAAAGTGCGTACCTTTCTATTTGTACCATAATAGTAATAATAATACTATCTACAATATTTCATATTATTTATTGACTAGTTTGCCATCAAAATCAGGGTCGATGGTTTCAGCCCCCTTCTACCTGCATCATTAACTAATTATTGAAAATTAAGAGTAAAGTTTTGTGAGATCATTCTTGGGAAATCATAACCAAGGTTGCATGTGCCTATTGCATGGGAGTTAATTGTTATTTTCATTATAACTGGAAGCATTTATTTCTATTAACCAAACAAATTACTGTAATTACTAAAATTGCGGATTTCTGTTTATACGAAATCGGAATGATGTCATTGCCATTCTCCGAGATATTATTGTTCTTTTTGGAAAATAATTCCATTTATTAATTTTATACTATTATCTTTTCAAAAACCTAAATCTTAGGTTTATTAGGCCTACTAAACAAATTTTATTTTGACACGCGCTTGGGACATTACTTTTATAGAACTTGTTTAGTACAAAAAGAGAAACTCGCTTGAAACACTCTCACGACTTTCTCTTATTCGAATTAATACACTTTAATGAACAGATTTTTCTAAAATTGCAAAGTTTACAATGTTTGGCCGGGCAGGCAATAAGGAAAAGTGATAGGGGGTTTTATACCTCTAAAATTATTTTTTCTGTAATTAAACCTTCTGTAAAGTCTCACTTTCGGTAGATGGTGCATTTTGCACGGAACCTTTGGGTCAGATGTAGTGATGTTGCCTAAATAGAATATCAAGTTTAACCTTCCTGCGGTTTTTCGTTTTTGAGATATTCTGTTCACACACACACACACAGCGGCCGCTAACAAAATTTTTTTTCGTACTTAGAGGACCTTGATTCATGTATTTTTGACGAGAACTCGAATTTCGAAAATCTGTCATAATCGCAATACTACTTCCTCATACTAGGCGGTATGAGGAAGAAATAATAATTTGAGAGATAATGGATTTAAAATTGCTTTTGAATAAACAGAAAGGCGTTTTATACAATACTCTCTAAAAGTGCGCCTATTATAATTGATTAAACCATTTAATAGTACACTGAACAAGGAAATAAAATTAAGGACACAAAGAGAATGTATGAATAGCTGAGTGTAGAAAAAAATTAGGTATGTCCAATGGACGGTGATTTATGTCCTTCGTTCTTACGAATTTATATGTAGAATAAGGAATACAAACTATCCGTCAATATTATTATTATTATATTATTATTATTATTACATAATAAGAGGCAATTTTCTTTGTATTTTAGTATTTGATACAATTTTCAAATATTATAGAATTTTTTCTAGTAATTGTTATAATTTGATAATTGAAATTTCATAATTTTTACTTTCTCTTACTGGATAACTAAAAAATGGAAAATCACAAGTAGTTCAAAATTGATATTAATTTAGGTTCTACAAAGAGACCTGACAGTAGGATTTGGTCAAAATATGTCAACCAGAAATACCACTTTTCTGAATAGATTTTTCAGTTCTAACAATTTTCTCGAAAACAGCTCCAACCAATTTTAATCAATTAAGGCTGTTACAAATTTTTGAGAAAATTCATTTCATTTAAGGATAACTTTCATCTAAAATGTTGTTTCGCTTTAGAATAGGATCGCTATACAATTCTAGAATAGAATGGAATTCTAAAATTGGAAAAAGTTATACAATTCCAACACCTATAAAATATTGATTAGAATTCAATTTCTTTTTTTTTTGTCCAAATTCCGAGTAAAAGGAAAATAGGTTGTTGATCGGGTTGAATAGTTTTCCACTTTTTTGTGATTTCCGTAATTAAAAAAAAAACACCAACAGGTTTCTTTAAACTTGGTTTACTAACTATACTTGCGTAGATTTGATCACTGTTGTTTCAGATTAATAAATATTGTTTATATATTAAATTTCAGACGGATTCAGGTGGAGAAATGAAAGGTCTGTTTCATTCAAACATGTTGTTTTACTATAATCTGGGATTCATGATTTGGGATCCATACTCATTATTAAACATCCCAAAATATTTATTACAAATTCTGAATGAAATTTGCTTCAATAACATCTGTGTAAACTGTATTAGAAGAAAGTCATGGTTCTGTTCCACATCTGATTTTTTTACTTTCTCTTACTGCTGTAAGAGGAAATATTGCGGAAATACATGTTTGAGATCCGCTGAGTAGGAAAATAAATGTTTTTTAGCTTATTACATTGGTATGACAACCACATAGGTACATTAAAAACATTACTTTATGTGAAAGAAATGCATCTTTAAAGAAAGTATGTCTGAGATATTTGGAATTTTCTCAGAAACAGCTCCAATAATTTTCCTTCAACTTAGAATAATAACTGCACAAATATTAACCTACACTCTTTTTCTGCATTAGCAATTTCAGCTACAGCCATGCAGTATATTTAATTCTTTAGGGCTAAAAAATATTACGTATCCCGGTTATGATCTAAAATTTCATTCACGCTTCATATATGGCCAATTCCAACCCCACATACCGAAGTATACATCATAAATATATGCCAATTTTATACAACTACTTACATATCTCGTTCACTCTAGACTCTCATACTCTAACCTATCTATCCCACTCTCGCTAATAAATACATGCACACCTATATTTGCATCCACATTATTACCACTAAACTATCATTCATATTCACGTGTACACTTGTATTTGAAATATTTTTCTAGAAAAATTTCTTTTAAAGGTTAGTGGGAATCTGTAAATTTAGATTTCAAGTGTTACTTGGGTTTGATGTGACTTGGCTTCTGGATTACAAAATAATCATCTTCAGATACTACCTGTTTTTCTGGGAACCTACATCACCACTATATTTATGTTGGGGAACTAAACTGAGTGAAAACTCCAGTTTGAGGAAATTTGTCAGTTTAAAAATTAATAAAAGAATAAGTCATTGAAATATTTCACAACATATTGTTTAATAAACGATTTTGCATTAATGCTTTAAGGTATTTTATATCGGTAAACATAAAATGAGGTGAGAAAGTGTAAACATAATTTTCACTGAAAATCCTTGATTAAAGGGTAGAATAACTTTTTGTTTTGGTTCCGAACTTTTTTATTTTTTGAAGGAGGAAAGAATTATATAATATCTAAGTTACCGGTTCGTTGAACACTTTATTATAATAGAAGGACACGGCCCTCACTGGTCACTGATCTTTAATATTTTAAAATAATTTTCATTCCTTCTTACATTTTTTATCTATCTTTTTTTTATCTCACGTATTATGAATTATTAATAATTATTAGATTATAAAGCAGATATATAGAAAATTTTATTAAATAAAACAGTAGTTATTAATATACTCACAGATGAATACCAGACAGAAGTGCCCTTCTTTTTCTTGACATCAGTGCACCTCCTCCCCAAGCAGCGTCCACATGCAACCACATATCAAACTCCCTACATATTTCGGCTATTTCTTCAATAGGGTCAAAAGCACCTAATACTGTTGTACCTAAATTTGAAGAATCTTACATTTAAAAAATAGAAGTTTGAAGGCAGTCAAGAAAAATTTATACAAGTAAGTCATTCCATTAACATTTTTAATACTCTTTTTTTGCAAGATCTCATTTTCTCAATCATTGATATTTATGTAATATATTGTACCAATTTTTTTTTTGTCAAGTTGTTTAAAATATTGAGAAACCTCATTACATTGAGCCCTATTAGACATAGCTCCTTAAATCAGAATGGCCTGTAAGGAATCCAAACAGGTATCTAGAAAAGTCTAGAAAGATATAACATCTCATTCCCAACCCTACTTGGATCCATAATTAGGATTTTCGACTTCTGAAAATCCACTGAGTACATCTGCGGGTATCCTAGCCTAACAGCACTAACATATACACAATTATTGACATTCCCAACACCACCAAACGGATAGGATTTGCAGAAGTAAGCTGATGTGTGCAATAACTATTTGGTTTAGCTTACCTATAGACAAATTCTACTACTTATTTATTGTTCTCTTTGATGACAATTTACTCGTATGAATTAACACAGAAACGCAAGGAAATCACAATCCCAAAAGCAAAATAGTTTAGTCTTAAAAACAGAATAACGTTATTTCATGCTTATATTAAAGGAATCATTTTTTAGAAAGGAGTAAAAAGGGGCGGAGCCTTGCACATTAGCGGTCGAGTGTCTCTTCTTGCTTCTACCTCAGTAAAATTTACTATTTAATATACAGCAGCAAAAGATAAAGATATTTAGGTTGCAGGGGATTTGGTTTATAGCCACTTCTTTTACTCATCTGTCAGCTAATGCCCCCTACGGTTCTTAAGTTCTAAAGTAATTTTCGCTCTCCTTTCTAAATGCAGAGCGAATTTTTTTAACAAAATTCTCCTTTTTGCAATAACATTTAGAAGTTTTAAAAGATTCTTTGGTTCTTCTAGTTTCAATATGTTTACAGATAACATCTGGGACAAAAAACCTTGTCAAGTTTTAATTTTTCCAATTTGAAACATAAACCTTTGTCTTCTGTATACTTTTTACTCTGGTAGAAGCAAGAAGAGGCATACAAAATTGTACAAGAACGCTTAAGACTCCGCCATTTTTTACTCCTTTCTAAAAAATGGATCCGTTGATATAAAAATAAAATATTGTTTTCTTTTTTAAAACTAATAATCAGGGCATTTTACATTTCTTGGACATTTAAGGATATACAATACATAATAAAAAGACCTGCAGTAGCGGAAACCATAAAAGGAACTGCTCCTTCATCTCTGGCCCTTTTAACTTGTCGCCTGAGATCTTGCACATCCATTTTCCCTCTGTTATCTGTCTTGATTAAATAAACATTATCCGATCCAAGACCTTGCCATGTAGCCATTTTTTTCACTGAATAATGAGCATCCTCACTTGTAAAAAGCACAAGTCTGGGCGATCCATGTAATCCCTGGGTCTGCAATGAAATAATTTGTAAATATCACCGATTAATCACCCAACATATTAGAAACTTGAAATAAAATGGAATCACTATTTTTACATTCTTTTAATGCTGTACAAGGACGTACAAGAAAATTGTATCAGATTTAGGTTTTTCGTAATCGAATCGGTGCAAAAAAAATATTTTTTTTTTTTGCGGATTAGCTTCTCTTTCACTTTGAATTTAACTTATTTGGACAAAATCTATCAACAGAATCTATCAAACTGTCAAAACTTTACATTCCATTTAGTTACCAAGCTTCCGGTCGAAATACATCAATTAGTATTGCAATTTGAAGATTTTTTTTCCATAACAATTATTAATTTCGTAAGTCGAGGCCTCTGAGCCGAAGAAATAGTTTTTAGACAATAGTCTCTGCCTTTCTCTCCCTGCTTATGTGTGGTTTGCAGTTCTACGTGAGTATGTAAAACTCAAAAACGAAAAATCGTAGAATGTTCAAACTGAATTTGATATTCCGTCTGGGTAGCACCAGGAAGTTTCTTAACCGGATGTTTTTTCACTGATTTTTCAGTTTTTCCGATATCTTGAAATAACCTATAATGATTTTCAGGTGCGGGTAGAAGTTATTTCCTCTAGTGAACCATTTCAGTATGTTACACCATGTTAATGTGAGTTAAATCAGTTTACTAAAATTCTAGGTCTGGACAAAGTCGGTTGACTGGAAATCCGACTTTAATGAATGGTTTCTTCGTTTTCCACGATTTCCTAGATAAAGAGATTAGTGGTTTCTTTCAACTTGTATGCTTCCCATGTATTATAGATCTATCACTTTTTTTTGAAACTTTTTCCGTAAAGATTTATTTTAGGACATCCTGGGGGCTGGGGACCCCACGCTTTCTTCAAAAATACCATTTAATTATAATGTAGGATCCCTCCCATTTAAGTATTGAAGGAATCTAAACTTTTAGTAAAAATGCAAGTCGTAGAAAATTATGAATTAGAACTAACAATAAGTAAGAGAAAATGTGTTTCGCACCAGATTTAAAAAAATAATAACAATAATATCGAAGAAACCTTACTTTAATTTGAGGCATTTTGTAAAAACGCGCACAGCTAATTGCATATCCATTAGCAATCGATCCTCCAGGAGAAAAGATACCATCACCTTCGGAGTAGCCAACAATTTTTCTCATTTCTGCTAGGACAGATTCCTCCATAAGAGTGATCACCGGAGCCACTTCATAAGTATAGGCGCTAGGATTAAGTGTGGCTGCTACCCACTGGCCAGCCAGACCGTAGGGATCTAAAGCTGAGAATAGCTGGAAATGTAAGCAAACAAACAAAAAGATTTATATTTTTATATTCAGAAACTGTACGCTGATATTTAAGGAAGTAATTAATTGAACAATAGCTAGATAATGTTTCCTCTATTTCTTAAGGATACTAAAGCAAATAATAATTTGTCAACTTTTGGTTTCTTTTTAAGTTGTTGCGATTCCAAAATTAGATGCTAATTGTTCTAATTATTATATTTTTAAAAGAATGAAAGCTCTATACTCAAATCGTAATTATAATTTTTTGATTTATTTTAACCAAAGTGCTTATAACTAACTTATAAATTAGTGCATTTATTTCACATTTGTATTATCTTTAAAATTTTATCAGAATTTGAAATGAAATTAATTTCAGTTTATTAAGTTGAATGTTAATTTCCAATTGGATCTATTTTGAACTATACATTTACACAAAAAAAAATTAACATTAACTAATAAAAAAATTAATAATATAAATTAAACCAATTACTAATTACTGATATACATCCATAAATATATATACCTGGTTAACGAAATAAGGATGTCCTGTATTCACTGAGTATTTAATGGTATCTCTAATATTATTTAGTAGACTTTCCTCGGTACATCCTTCTTTTTTCAACTCGAGGTCCAATATTTCTTTTAACCTTTCTGGTTCTACAAATCGTACCACTCTGCTTTCCCGATGCGTGCCCTTTTTTTTAAAAAAAAAAAGTAAAAACTAAATTGGTTTTTATATCCACTTCCTCTATTAATCTACAAAAAAATATCGGACACAAATCTATGTCTTTCCAACGTTCATATTTTTCCCTAGTTCAAAATTTTCCATTACTACTGGCGGCATTCTAAATTTTATATGCTCTCCTTTCTCTTCAACGACGTATAGATTATCGAAATTATTATTTCAACTCCTTTTAATAGATTTTAGCAATTTGTTCTTAATTAAGCTTTATTAATGTGTGAAATTGGGACTTTTTTTTTTTTTACTCGCCTTTTGTTAACATTTCCATACCTCATCACTGCTTCCACACTATTATTACGAAGTAAAAGCTACTTTAAATATTCTAACCTGGGCTATTGAAGCTGCAACGCTAAAGAGCCATTTCCGAACGATTTAGCTTTTGCTGTCTACATATTATTTCCACATACATTATATACATATGTATGTATGAGATGGATCGAATTCCAAGTTTGACGAAAATAGATTACCCGGAAGTGTGACTTTATCGAATAGGTTTTAATTTTATGTCGATAAAATTTTTATTCTAATTGGAATGCTATTGCTGCACCTACTATATAAACATGTCCATTTTTCGTGAATCATTTTTTTGTGGAAAAATATTAACTGTTTATCGGTGATCTATGACATCAGGTTTAACTTTGTTTTTTAGGGATTGAACTAGTCTATGTCCTGAGAATCAAGTAGGTAATATGTTTAGTCCTCCTCCACACCATATTTGTGATTAATATTAATAGCTACTTAATTAATCGTGCCTACGCTTAATCATGTAATAAAAATTACCGGTTTGAACAAAATTGGCTAATTAGATGCATATATTAAATGCAATAAGAGAAACTCTTGTGTATGTACGCATCTTGTGTATGTATATTCTGGTTTACACCAGAATTTGCTTTCTTTAAATTTCTATAAAACCTAGCCAGATATTACGATTAAATAAGTAAAAGAAAACACACTAAGAATTCAAAAGAGAAATGGGCTCCTTGACGTAGTTATGGATGAGTTTTTTGTTTTATCTGATCTTATTGATCCGAGACTGCATCTTATGTTTAAAAGTCTTTCTAAGTGAGACTTGCAGGCCAGATGGGATGTCAGATTACAGCTTTTAATCACAGAAATTATCAATAGGAAGGAAGATATTGTTGAAAGAGAGGTAACAATTTAAATTCATATTTTGCAAATATTTTAAGCTAATATTAATATGAAATGAAAATATGTGATTAAATATTACTCATATAAGTATACTATAATCTGGAAAGGCGAATGAATTTTTTAAAACTAACGATTTATTATATTTTCTATTAGAATTTCAAAACTTCATTTCAAATATGTTACTTCAAAAAATAAAAGTTTAGCTTGAGTAATGTGTAGAAAAAATTTTATCGGTGAGTTTTGTAGTGTTAGTAAGCTGTTCTTTAAAGCTTTATTTCTTCCTAGAAAATTATGTAATACTGTAGATACCAAAGGAATTTAAGAAAATATATGATGAAGGTCAGTGAATTGATCGAAATTGTGTTAAATGGAAAGAGGGAATTCCAGTTGTTGATAGCATTACTGGAAGTATATTCAACAAAACTATATTGAGTCAACCTCTGTATAAAATATAATTGCAAACAAAAATTTTTGTTTTACTTTTGAAAAAAGAAAACTGTTAATTATATCAAATTTGAAAAAAAAAAATCTTGTTAAACAGAAAAATCCTGTTATTCTATTTGTTTAATTAAACAAATCAAATTAATATCGCAATAAAAATTGTGCTTAGGTTTCTTTCCTCAACTTTTCTTTCTATACTATATTGATTTGTTATAATTGTCAAAGATTATTTAGTTTCAAATAGATTTTTAATTAAATAAATTCCCTTCCAGAGCTCTGTGTTTAAATAAAGTAAGAGTAAAGGGTGATGACCTAATTAGAGATAACGCAACGGCAATTTCAAATATTACTGTTTGTTAAAATGAAATTAATTGCTTTACCTTGACCTTAGACGAAGTTCAAAAACTTTTATTTTAACAAAAAATCGAGCGACTGGCTTTTATGTTTTCATTTACCACATTTTTAATGAGTAAAATTAGAATATAAAATGTAAATACCATAAGAATACTAAAAAAAACTGCGTATTAATCATCTCTTTCCTGAAATCATATAATTTAGCTTTAATTATAATTGAACAAATTTCCCCAAAAATAAATAATCATTTTTATCGAATGTTTAGTTATCTACAATAATGTTTTTGAATGGGACTTTTAATTCATTGTAAGATTGTGAGGCAAATTATGTCCCAGCATTTCCAGATTCCCCAATAATCAGTTTTTCAGGATAAATATAAGTGATAGGCTGTAGATTATGACCTCAATATTATATGTAATATAAATTGAAATCCTAATTTCGATTTTTAGAATATAACAAGCTCCCCTGAATATGACGTACATTGCAAACCAACAGACAGCGCTTCTACCAAAAAACGTTACTAGAATTAAGCATATTGTCAGAAGCTCTTTAGAAAAAAATTTCAAATAAAATTGATAAACTCAGAAACCTATTTGGTAAAGTAAAATTTCCGGTTGACAGATTTTGAGCAAACCTTTCGGGTCAGATCCTATACAGATACCTAAAATGGATATCATGTTTGAGAACAAATTAATAAAATTTAATGTGCAACTTTTCAAAGAGTTTCTTTGACTTCAATTCACACACTTCTTACTAGTTTATTCTGAAATTGGAATTGTATTAAATGTCTAGTCGCCTGTAATATTATAGATGTAATGTAACCTTAAATTATAATGAAAAGGTTTTAGAATTAAGCTAAACGACGAAGCTCTCACAGTTCCTTCCAAGTTCAATTTTCCTGTCAAAATATTTTGGAAGAAAAGTGATACGTCTATATACATTTCGCAGTCCAGACTCAGAATCTCTTGTTCAAAAAAAAAAAGTGTTAGTACCGTTTTCGAGATAATCAAGGAAAACTGAGAAAAAATATTTAAAAAAAAAATCAGTAAACTGGCAATGATTTCAGTCAAAGTTGTGGTATAGATTTTCACAGAAACTTCAAAGATTCTAAATGGGAAAAAAATATGAACTTTTGCAACTCTATACTTTTGAATTTTCTTTGGTTTTATTCACAGAATAGATTGTCATACGCATCATTCGCTGAAAATCTTTTTTTATATCCAGGCCATTTAAAAAAAATGCATTTTTAGTAAAACTCAATTTCGAAAATTTATTACAATCTAAAATTCCCTATAACAGCTTAAAAGAATGAAACAAAAAAATGCCACTTATAGATATTTGAAACATTTTCCGAAAAAAATTATTTTTAGAGATCTATGGAAAGCTTAATTCTAAACTTTCAATATAATAATGATTCCATTGCCTAAATAATATGAGCAATTAATTGAAATTCTAGGTAAAAATTCCGAGTCCCATTAGATTGTTTATTTGCAATAAATTTTGTTAACTATTTGAAAATGTTCTCCAAATGTGGAAAAAATATTTGCTAGATTATATTTATCACACTAAATATCTAAATTTATTTTTAGAAATTGATTTTCTTCCAAAAAAATAAAATTTTCTTTAAGATACAATTGTTTTAATTTTAAAGCTTACCTGAAATGCTTGATCAAAAAGCATTTGCTGCACCCTGTGCAAAAATTGGGAATGCCGCTCCTTATCAGGCGCCGATAGAAAACCTTCCACTGGACATTTTTCAGCAGGTATTTCGAAATCACCTTCCCTTGGAGGCACTACGCTCACCTCTGAAGCCGGCATGACAGAACAAATAACGAATAATTGACAGTTAACTTGGTTGTGTCCACATACATATAGTCCATGAAGCCCCCACTTTATTTTGTTCGTTCTAGTAGGGGAGGAACGATTAAGGATTCATCGAGTTTTCCTAGATAGCATGCAATAGTGAAATTAATTTTAGATTTAAAGAATTCTCAATTCATTAGAGGGGGGAAAAAAATTCTTTACACGTATGAGAAATTAATAAATTGGGTATTTCTAGGTTTCAAGATATTCTTATAGGAAATTTAAAACAATTAAATGGAATTTTTATTTTGACATATATTTTAGAAAATAGTTCCAGTTTTTATGAAATATTGTAAAACTTTTACTTATTGATCAAATCTCTGTGGTTTTTTTTATATATATATCGGCATTGCATATAAAAAATTGCATTGCATTTTATATAAAATTGTATGTTGCATTAGTTGTCGAAAAGATTTAACTAAAATTTAATCTTATAATTTACTCAACTACATAAAATATATTCTAAAAGTAAACAATTTATGATTCACATTACTAATAGTTGATAGTATAAAATACTATTGATTACCAACATCACGCACGGAGAGATGGATATATTCTGTTAGTAGAAATTGGATCATTGACATTCAACAATAAATATAAAAATCTGGCGTGAAATACTCACGCGACTTTTTCTTGCAGTAATTTACATGGTTAATTGACAACTTTTCTTCAAATTGATAATTTTTATTAAATGTTTAGTAGTCTTTAATGTTATATCAAACAGAGAATCGAATCTTAATCACTCAATAACAATTTCTTTTTTGTGGTATGTAGCTTCCCGAAAACCGTCCTTAAAAGAATTTATTTTTTTCAGAAAAATGTTTCAAATAAAAGACATAACTATAAGTATATAGTGAAAAAAAAGAAAGTTCAAAGAAAATCGTTGGAACGATTTTTGAAAAAATAGCAAAAACCTGAAAAATCTATTTAGTAAATTGTTACTATAAAGCTTTCCTCTAAATAACAATTTCAATTCAATATATGGTTTTACCACTTATATAAATATATGTACATTAGAAACACATTGCTAGAATTCCAGATTTAATGAAAATCTGAACCTTTACAGAAAAGCTCTAAATAACAATTTCAATTCAATATATGGTTTTACCACTTATATAAATATATGTACATTAGAAACACATTGCTAGAATTCCAGATTTAATGAAAATCTGAACCTTTACAGAATAGGTTTTTGAGTTTTTTTGGCATTATCTAGAAAATGACCGTAATGATTTCCTTTATACTTGGAATGAAAAGTGCACAGGTGTAAAGCTATCACTTTTATTTCTAACATTAGCCCCCTCCCTCCCAAATTGATTTTAGATTGTTTTGCAGAATTTATGGCGTTAAATAAATGGGTTGGTCCAATGTTATGGGCGCATTCATCACTTCACTACCTGCCTACCTGCTTGGCTTGGTAGGTTAGTTAGTACGTGTCCACCCCCACCACAACCTCCATATTTATGTTAAGAGAAATTAGCAAAATTTGAAGTTTAAAGAAAATTTGTTATTTTATATATAATTGTATTAACAGGAGTTAGAGTATTGAACAGATATTTTTTCTTAGATATCTTGTTCACAGGCAAACACATACACACATCCACATTCTGCATATCAGTAATGGAAAGAATACCTCGCTAATATTTAAGCAGTTATGACCTGCCTTCACTGGATATAGACAAACAACCCATTTCCGGAAAAATGTTCCAAATAAAAGTGTTAAGTTTAAGTAAGTTGAATTTTCAAGTTTGAAGAAAATCGTAAGGAATCGTTTTCAAGAATAAGCTAGGCAAATTTAAAACCTATTCGATTAAGTTGCGCTTCAGATTAACCAAAAAGATGCCAGTCTCCTAGCTATCAGACGTACTTCTCGCAATCATCTTACAGTTTCAGAGCTCATGATGTCTTCCCCAACATGTGATAAGTTAACCCTGAGCTCTGTAGCTATAAAAAACAGATGGAGTAGAAAGAAAACGATCGTCCCGATCTATTTGACCCCGGGTTCTATTGTGACCACTTCCGGGTCTCTGACGTATTCTCCAGTTCCCCAAAATGTAAGATTGCTTGATCATCTACAAAGCATTACAGACCTAATCGTTATGCTACAAGTCGAACGCTATATCCTTCCACCGCAATAGCGATTGCTCTGGTGGCATCCTCAAAAGAAATGTCTATTTTTCTGTTAATAAAGTTAAGCAAATAAACTAATTTAACGATAAAATTAAAAATAAAGTGGAATTAAAAGAAAAAATCATTACTTACGATGTTTGACCTAGACCAGAAAGCCGCACTAAATGAGTTCCAATTTTAATTCTCCAGAAAGTTAGTAGTTTTGTGATTAAAGAATTGGAAATAACATTTATATTAGTTACAAACATAAATATACTAAAGCTAGTACAAAATACAGAGATACTGTGTTTTTATATAGAAAAATATGTGATCCATATTTTTTGTTGCTGAGTGTATAATTATATAAATGGTACGTTAGAATAAAGTTTCAACATTGCAACTTTCCCCTTGTAAAAATAAATTTCCCTGTAAAAATGTTTCAAATAAAAGTAATAATAGGTCTTTGTATGTCTAGCTAATACGGGAAGTTTAAAAAAAATGTTGGAATCATTTTCGAGATGAGAATATTGCGAAAAATTGCAAAAACCATTCAATTTTGGTTAATGGATTTTAATCAAATATGTCGCGTTGGATGCAGGCTTAAACGGAATATCATTTAAGTTTGTAAGATGGAAGGGAGGGTCGTTAAGAGTTCTAAGAAATGTTGCGGGAAGAATGTTAAATTTACTCCGATAAATATAAGAATTTAAGAATTGGATTTTAGGTCATTTTAGAATTCGGTTTTAATGTTATCCCAGTAAATAATGGTACCATTTAATTACATCTGCTATAATAGCGGATACAGTACCGGTAAATAATAATACATAATATATGCTTAGATTTTTTTTTTTTAGGTCGCAGTGGATTTGACTATATAGTCACTGCCATTATTATTGATCTACTTCCGGAAATGTATGTTTTGAGATCCCTAAGAACCAGAAATTACTTTCTCTTACTCCTAGTAAGAGGAAGTATTGAAATCGTGTCAAATTTTGAGGTCCCCTGCATCCAAAACAGTGGTTTTTAGAAAATGGTGTGTGTGTATGTATGTATGTGAACAGCGTAGCTTAAAAACGAAAAATCGTAGAAAGTTCAAACTTGATATTCCGTTTAGGTATCACCATGAGACCGACAGTGGGTCAGTTGTCCAATTCTTCAACCGGAAGTGCCTGATTTACTAATTGGCTTTTTCTTTTTTGCGATTTTCTCAAAATTGGCTCCGACGACTTTTTTGAAACTTACTATTTCATGTACACATAGAAAGAGCTACAACTTTTATTTGAAATATTTCTCCAGGAAAACTCATTTAAGGGCAGTTTTGTGGGAGGGGTGGAGTTAGGTTTGCCTATAAGTGCTATTTCAGTTTATTATACAATTCTAAAATCTAAATAATGTTTAATAGAATTAAATATATTGTTGAAATTCCGAGTTTGAAAAAATCGGATGACCAGATGTTACGAATTTACTAAATAATTTTTTCACTTTTTCGCAATTTCCTTAAAAATGGCTCCGTCGATTTTCTTGAAACTTTCTATATAAACTACACATACAAAGATGTACAACTTATTTAAAACATTTCTCTGGGAAAATTCATTTAAGGGCACTTCTAGGGAAGGGGTGGTGTTTGGTTTTCTCTAAAGTGCTAACATAGTTGATTATACAATTCTATCATCCAAACAAAATTAATTAGAAATAAATAGGTGACCAAAACTCCGCGTTTCCAAAAAATTAGTAAGCTTTTACTGAATAGTTTTTCCATTTTTCGACGAATTTCATTAAATTTGGTACTCTAACTATGAAATATGTAAATATAATTTTGAAAACTGGAGTAAGAGAAAGTTGTGTGAGTGTTTCACACCAGATTTTTTTTTTTCTATCATCTTTCCTCGCATACATCTTACCCAAATACATAAACAAATTCTCTTTCTCTCTCACTCTATTCTCTCGCTGTAAATGTATGTGTAGTGTCTGAAAAATAAAACGAAAAGTTGCAGAAAGTGCTACTTGATATCCCTTTTAGATAGTGAGAGCTGGCAAGAATGTTTTGTCAAAAACAGGTTGTGTAGAAATGTAGTAAGAAGCATATGTTATGCTATTTGTTTATATTATACATTCTATATTACTGTATTCTGCCACCAACATTCCTGTGTATAAGGATACTTTATCTGTTTATAAGAAAATAAATAAAACTCCCAACTTGTTTAAATAAAACTTCCTTATCTGTTGTTATAAGTTAAATAATTAAAAGATGGTCCCACCAAAGAATGGATTTAAATATTTTTTTCCAACAGCTAATTACATGAACTAATTGAAATACTAGCTTTCTTTTTTGCCTTTTTGTTTTTTCATCTTACGCCGGGAGTGCGCCTTGCGGTGTTTAATAGGCGCCGTAAATTTTTGCTATTCTCTCCCAGCGATCGTCTCAGTATGACTAAAATTGTCTCGTATGTCCTGCAGAGCACATGCCAAAGTGTTGGTGTATCATTTCGTCTCCTCATACTTAGCTAAAGATGACCTCATTATATTGAAGCGTCCCAATTTTGTTTATTGAAGTTTTGTTTATAAATAAATGAACTTTGCAAAAATAATGAGTAGCATACTAATTATAAAGATCTCAAACCTCCTCATCTTATAATGAATCGTTAGGAGTGTTTATAAACAGATTTTTTTTTCTTTAATCGATTGAGCTTATTGTTTATCTGATCTTATTATTTCTTTTAATAAAAGTTATTTTTTAAAATTTTGGCAACTCTAAAATTATTGTTTTTAAAATATTATTGCATTAATAAATAAGTCACCAAATATTGCTCCAAGTCACTTCTAGTGATGGGAACTCAAACGAAAAATATATGGAGAAATGAACCTTTATTAAAAACTTTATTAAATTAATCTTAATTAATTATACTGATCTTCTGACAACTCAAGATTAATTTATACAAATAGAATATTAAATTAATGTTTTTGTCTGGAATGAAATTTCATATTTGTTTTTTAGTAGAAATAAAAAGTATTTTTTATTATTTAAAAAATAAACAATTTTTTACTATTTGTTCATACTTCCGTGAGGGTGTTTAACAATTCTAACAAATCTACGTTTACCGTCCAAGGTTAATCAACTAAGAACCTCCAATATTTATGTACGTACGTTCACCTTAATTATAATGTTTTAACGGATATACTTGCAATAATATATTTCAAAATAATTATCAGCTATGAATCTTATATCCAAATGAACTTGTTAGTCCTTAATGAGTATATTGTTTATAATTAATATTAGTCAATAGCATCAGTGGGCTCACCATTATTGGCATTTAATTAATTCTAATTGTTTATACTAGTCACAGAATTCATCGGATTTTTCCTTTTTTTTACACGAACTGTCAAATTTTAGTTTTATTGGAAGCACATTTTTCAATTACTCTGAATACAAACAAAAATTTATCAATTGTTTTGTGTATTGTATGAAGAGAGTATCTCAAAAAAGATAATCGCAGAAAGCTAAAGTAGATTTTCTGTGATTAAGTTATCTATGTCTCTCTGACACTAAGATTTCGGTCAAAATACATCAAACGGCTCCAATGATTTTCTTTAAACTTCTTACTTTAACTAAACACCTTCTTCGAGGAAATATTATTGAGGGAGGATTCTGATGAAGCTGCATCGTTAAGCTTTTCTCCAAAGTGCCACTTTAGACCATGGTGCTCTGGTTCTCCCAACTATATATATTAAGGTTAATTAAGGCCATTGTCAGGATTTCAAGTTTTAAGCAAATCAGTTAACTGAATGTGCGAAATTTCCGAATAGATTCCTGAGTTTTCTGGAATTTTCTAGAAAACGGCTCAAACGACTGTCTAAGTTTGTGAAAATTTTAAGTCTGTAAAAAGTTTTTCAAGTAGGATTGCAATAATCGCAATTAGGAGAAGCCATATGAGTGTTTCACACCAGAATTTATTTTTTTATTACCACCTCTACCAGTTTATTCAGCATAATCCAATGAGACTAATTATTTCAGGATTTGACTAAATGCCAATGATGCCAAAATTCCGATTTTGAAGAATATCAGTTGAAGAGAAATGTAACTGAATGTACCCTTAAAACTGGGGTTAATGAGACAGCAGTGTAGCTAGACTTATGACCCAGCACTATACACAATTGTCTTGAAGGCTGCACTCTATAAAGTGTCTGACACTTCGGTCATGAGTTGTGAGATCAGATCTAGCAAGAGTGTCTGTAGCCGTCTTGATCGGAGTACTATAGACATCGCTCTAGCTACTCCAATATATATTTGATAGAGTGTCACCTTTAAACAAAATATTTCTTTCGCATTACAAATAAAAAATAGGACCATCTACAGAGCGCTCACAGATTTGAAATTTCACATTAACTTTTTATGAAAAAGAAGACAAATATAAATATAATAAACAATAAAAAAAAATAATAAAATAAATAAAAAATAATAAAAATAAATAGCTTCTTATATTCATAAAAGTTACCACATTACTAAGCGTACCCACACATGCAGCTCCTCCTTCCAAAAATTTCAGATGTCCAAAATACTCCCACTGGCATTCAATGTCAGCTACGCTGGCTCCCGACTCTTTTTCTTTATTTTCCAAACCTCGTGGTTGTACTGAGTGCGGATATCGTGTCACTTCCTTTGTACTTTATCCAGCGCTGAATTTAATTCTCCAGCTATATCATGTTATATCCTATTTTTCAGATTTCTGTTTCTCTATTCCATGTAGTTGACATCACATAAAATTGGGCGCGTTTCAATTTTTGCAATTAAATTAATCGTTTCCTATTTGGTTCAAACTTTCCTTTTTTTGGTAGCTGGACACAATTCGCCTGAATGCATTTTCTCTTTACTGCAAGGTGAGAACTTATAAAATAGTGTCCGAGACAAGTCTGAACACGTTCTGAGAGACACAAGAGTTGCTGGATCTAGCGACATTCATTTGCTGATGTAGCGACACTGTTCTAAGAGCTGTCTTAACACAGAAAGTCGTTGTCTGACATCGCACTCATATTAAGGGCTCCACCAAATGATATACCTCATAGATCTTAGCTAAACACTGTGTTTTGAGTAAATAAATCTCGCAGTACTCCCAGAAAAACACTAAACTCCATTTTCATGAAGTCTCCAATGAAACTTTGAATTTGTAAAATTGAGAACAAAACCTTGAAATCGTTTTCTAAAAAATCACGAAAGTAAAAAAAAAAAATGTTTAACTGATTCTTATAGATTTCCTGCTAATTGAGCTTATAATTTAAAAACATGAGCTTTCAGTATAAAAAAGTATTTTCTATTTTATTAGCATCAGTTAAGAGCGATTTCAAAATAAAAAAGAAACCAGTAATATAAAGTCAAGAAAATTTACTACTGTTATTTGTAATAAAATTATTATTTGCGAGCTAGGTATTTAAATCAACATATGTAATTTAAACTATTGAAATTGTTACAAACTAGTGAGCTAAAGTGAAAGCTAAAACATTTGACTTACATAGTAAACCCGGAAGATATTGCTAAGCTTTGAAGGAAATCGACTCTTAATAAAATTGCACATTTATTAAGCGATAGTATGAACCAATATATTGTAATTCAGTTTAATAAAATATATCAAAATTATTATCTATTTTCCAGCATAAGTTTGCTGATTTTTTTTAATCCGAGGATTGTAGCAATAATATTTCCACCATCGCGTAATTATGGGATGCTTCATGTTCAAAAACAAAAATCGTTTGGTCAACAAAACATTCTGTAATAATTTCAAGTTAAGATTATTTTTAATTATATGACAACTAATAACAACCATTAATCTATTAAAAAAAAAGATGATACATATTTCTGGAGGGGAAGGATAAAAAAGAAAGGTTAAACTTTCAAAATAGTTTTAGAAACTGTGTTATCTGAATGACCTCGAGTGGGAAACCGCAAAACTCACTATTAAACCAGTACGTTCAAGGAAATTTATATAGTAATGTATTACTAGGGTATTTATTATAAGTATACGTATATCAATGAATTGGAAAGTGTTGATCTAAGTAACAATTTTGGACTAGGAAATTTTTACTCTAAGCTGAAAATTATTCAATAACTTAAAAAAAATTTAATGGAAAAATAAGTAATGTAAATTAAAATTTAAGCCTTTCTCGTTGGTAAATTTTATTTTAATACATGATTGATGACAAAGTAAAAACAAAACGATAATACTTTCCTAAATGGTATCGATTAGAAATAATAATCTTTAAGATTTGTAATTCATATCTTATAGTATTCATTTGTAGTGTTAATAACATTAATGACTAATGAGTATTATAACTGTTGGGGAACTCTTGTCTTTTCTTCGAAAAAGAAACCAATGGAATTACCTTGAGATAGTTTTTTCCTCGTATATAATATGCTTTACTAATTAACTTATAACGAAAGATTCTTAAGGAAATTATATAGTTTATAGAAATTGCATCATTAAAAACTAAGTCATTGGGGAACTTTAAATTGCAAGAGAAAGTGAAATTATACATTCTAGTTTTTTTTTTATTATTATTTACTTAAAACTGATTAACAATTATTTTTAATCTTTGATTATAAAATTGATACAATAGTTATAGAGCATGTAGGAATTTTTATGTAATGGGTTAAAGTTTAAATAAGAAAATGAAATAAAGAATGGGATATCATAACACTTCGAAAAAAACTCGGTGGGAAAAACACACGACTTTCTCTTACTGCAGTTATTACCATAAATTGTAATGGACAAAGTTTTCAAACTTCCATTTCTTTACGAAACTTCAATTACCAATAACAATTCTATAAACAAAGCGGTGGTGAATGTTTTATTTGTTGGTTCTGGGCAGCCAACTAAATGTGACTTCTTTGTAGACAACCAAGCAGCCCCTTTAATATCCCTAACAAACCTTGAAATAAATAATTTATAAATAAACCTAATCACAAATCCACTAGCTATGATCTCTGGCAGAAAAGAGTAAGAAAATGCACTTGCCAACGAGCAGTTCCTCTTTAATGTTTAGAGTCTCAGAGGGTCAATTATTGCGGTTAGTTATTTGAATTAACTTGTCTTGGGAACTAGACGTTTTCTTCAGACTGTGCAAAGCACAATTCGCAATACTAAACTCTCTATCCGGATCAGACTAATTTGGAATATACCTCTATCCAAGTAGTCGCTCCAAAATGCGATGGACCCTATATTTTGAGATCCCTACAACTCGACTTGCTTGCCTTGCGGTACGGATTTCCTTGAACTTTCGCTATAAGTTTCTGTTTCTTCTCTTATAGGACCCCTTGATATCTGCACTTCCGAAACGTTGCTTTCAGAATGTCATTCTGAACAGTTCCATTAGCTTCAGACATATCTCTAATGCGACTTATTGCATGGTCGCGTTGGTGGATCTGTCTGAAACTCTCACCTGAACTGTCTTTTAACTTTAACAGTTTTCATACTTCCAGTAATACTGCTGAATGAATTTATATTGCTCAAAGGTTAATCAGAATTCGGCATTTTTCAAATAAGGTCAACCTGAAAAAGGGCGCAATTCGACTTAGTTATCAGACTATAAAATGCGGTTCTCATTTCTTGGGGACACCTAAGGTTTAGAGAAAACATTTCTACAGTTAAGTAACACTTCCGGGTGCCCGTTTTTCCAAATCTTCATGTCGGATCTGGTGATAATCCTGGCGAATCGAATAGCAAGTTTTAACTTCTTTACGATTTTTCGTTTTTGACTTATTTTGTTCATACACTTAATTTACTTAATTCACTTATAAATTTAAAAGTGAGAGTAGAAAACATTCGCTAGAAACATTTTTCCTAATCAAGGGATCTCAGAACATATATTTCTCAATTTGGAAATATGATACTATCGCAATATTTTCTCTTTCAACAATTACAAAAAGTAATAACTAAAACTGTATTAAACTTTAAATTGACAAAACTATTATTTGTTTTGTATTTCTTTTTATTTTGTATAACCTACATTTACGAGGTATAAAATAAAATACAAAAATGACAGTTTTAATCTGTTTATCCATCAACTATTTTATATGAGATACATCAAGTAAATTGACATTTTTGTATAAAAAAATTATATTTTAACCTTGTATTTAAAGCGCCAAGCTTTAAAAGGAGAGATAGTACTAATGCTGATAATACCCAAATATTTTTGAAGTAATAAATAAACATCAAACTTTTAACATTTTCCCTTAAACTAATGAGTTTATCATATCTACTAATGTTGGGAAAAAAACATTAATAATTTCAGAGAAAAGCACCTGATTTGAATTTAATGAATGCACTAATAGTGATTATAAATAATAAATTGTTGCACTGATCACTGCCCATTAATAAATTTTTTAAGCGTATATCTGTAACAGCAACTTTAATTGAAAATGAATTCATTCTTTATAGAACGGGATGAGGAAAGTACCACAAAGTTAAACAGAATAGATAGTATGACGTATAAAGTTAGGGGAATAAACATCCTCAGAGAAGCTTTGTTTGCTGATTGGATGTCCGTCCATAACTTGATTACATGACTAGAAATTTCCTGTTAATCGGCAATTGTGAAGAATTAATACGTATATACCCACGCAACATTCAATGTAAACAACGACAAAATTTTGTTGTTTAGTTTATATTTATGTTATGTTTAAGTCTAATTGATATTTAATTTTATAGTTTATGTTTCAATTATCTAAAAATACTTTCATTTTCTCTTACTACTGCATGAGAAAATATTGTGATCAGATTCAGTTTTCGAAATTGAGTGTAATGAGAAATATGATTTGTCCTATAAAAGTATTTGTTGTCCGTTGATGAATTACGTTATGAAGAAATTTGGTGAGGATCGTTCAAGACAGAAACATTCAATTATGCCAACGTTTCGACAGATTTTTCTGTCTTTAACAAGGCTTTAATCTAAAAAACAATACAATGAGGAACCAAAATGCATTAATAATATTGTAAAATGCAAAATAATAATAATAATAATAATAAAAATTGAATAAAAATAATATTGAACTTACATATAGATAGTCATGAAGATGTGGAGAAAGAATTTTTAAACCCACACATTTGTTAAATCGCAGAAACATAAACAGTAACATTTGTGCATAAGATGTGACAAATATGTATGTTTAAAAATTCTTTCTCCACACCTTCATGACAATCTATCTATATTATTCAATATTATTTTTATTTAATATTTTTTTTATTATTATTATTATGTTGCATTTTACAATAATATTAATGCACTGTGGTTACCTATTGTATTGATTTTTAGATTAAAGACTTGAAAAAGATAGAATAGGATAACGTTGGCATAATTGAATGTTTCTTTCTTGAACGATCCCCAACAAATTTCTTCATAACATAATTAGTTCTTGTAAGTAAGTAAAGATGTTTTCAGCAAAAGCCCTTATTCCTCTCACTCCTTCTCCTTCTCAAATTTGTGTGTAAAAAGTTCTGATATGTGTTTACAAAATATCTCAAAAACAACAAAAACTTATAAAAATTCAAATATGAAATTTCAGTTAGTTATAACTAATGGAACAGACCCAAAATGGTTTTTTGAGAATTGTAATCCTGTGTAGACGCCAAGATTCCTTAAAAAATAGCTATTCCACTTTCCCCTTACTAGCAATAAATCTAACAGTGCTGCTCTTAGATTTTCTCTTCCTTGGAGTCTCTACAGTTCACTATCCGGGTATGGGGAATGTTGACTGTAACTAGTGCCCTGAGAAGGTCCTGGGAACACAAGAGATGTTTCAGATTGCAGTGCGTTATTCTCGAAAAGAAACTATCTTCTAGAGCCAATAAATAGTATAAGTCGTAATTTTAAAATTCCATAAAACAGTATATAATTAAAACAATAAATTATATAAAAATAACATAGGGAAAAACAATTAGGTGAGTACAGTTACAGACACATTGCTTACTGCAATTTATACAATAATTTTAGCAACACGTTAAATTCTTATTGTTATATAAATTACAGACTCATATAATATATTAAAATAGCACTTTAGAGGAAAGCTAACGTCATCCCTCCAACAGAATCCCATTTAAATGAAATTTCCCGGAAAAATTTTGCAAATAAAAGTTGTTGCTCTTTTCCATGATTGCTTGATATACTTAGTTTAAATAAAATCATTGAAGCCGTTAAAACATTGAAAAATGTTTTTAGTAAAGTGGTACTATCTAACGGTCGATCAATTTTGACCAAAATCTTATTGTTTTGTGTCTCCTGGAAACATCTAAACGAAATACCAAGTTTCAGCTTTCTGCGATTTTATATTTTTGAGTTTTATATATACACACACACACACACACACACACAGAAAGAGATCGGCCAATTGCTAAAAACAATTTTTACAGACTAAGGGTTTTCCGGAGAAAACTCAATTTCGAAAATTTGAACGATTGCATTTACCTTCTGTGACAGCAGTAGGAGAAGAGTATGAAAAAACAGTTAAATACTAAATTATTTTAAAATAAAGTGCAGCTATTAAAAACAATTCTGTGGTTAGTTATTTATTACCTTTAAGGATTAATTTCATGATGAATAAATAATAAGCTATCAGATCAATTGAAGAAGTTTTAATCATTGTTTAATGATTGGAAAAAATTAGGTTAAGCTTTTTCATTCTTTAAGAAACCCAGCTACTTTACCAAAATAGTAAAAATGAATGGTTTTCTACATTTAGGCTCATAGCTCATAAAACCGATGCAAGTGAAAAAAAAAAAATCTGGTGTGAACACTCACATGACTTTCTCTTACTGCGATTTACAAAGTTATGATTGCCAAATTTTCTCCTAACTTATAATTTTCACTATTTAACTATGTTTAAAGAAAATCGTTTGAGCCGTGTTCGAGAAAATTGCAAAAAACTGAATAATATGTATTTCCTATTGAGTATTTAGACAGGTAACTTCCTGTCAGATAATAAATATGACCGCCTCTGTCTCTCCAATTAGTGGCTTAAAATTTCGACAGAGTAAATAGCTTTGTTCGTAGGTTTTCTAGTGAACTCAAGCAACAACTTCACAAATCAAATTAACCGTCATTTACTGGCGGCTAACATGTCATATCATGGGCTTCTTATAAAGAAAGCATTTCCGAAAGAAGCTCATCGGGAGAATTACAAAAGTGATAATGCTACATAAAATATTAGCTAGGTCGGTACTCACATACGGAGCGGAAATCTGGACGGTGAGCAAAGTGAACAGTGTCTGGTCTGGACAGGTCTTGGAAAGGAGATTCTGCAAAAATTTTTTGGCCGTCAGAGAAGGAGGTGAATGGAGAATTAGGCAATAGGCAATACAGAGCTCTATGAACTCTATTGTGAAACATACGTCTCTAAATCTAGTGAAGTTGCAACGATCACGTTGGTTAGGCGAGTCCAGCGAATGGAGAGCAAGATGCCTGACAAACTGCTACACTAATATAATAAGATGAAAAAAGAGAAAGTTTGGAAGACCCAAAACAAAATGGTTTGACCGTGAGCATTTGGGAAGGTTTTTAGTAGAGACCAAGGATCGCAGCGAGCCTTAGATGGATGGAACTTCCTATCAGGTGCCATGGTGATATCCAAACGGAATGTCAATTTTGAACTTTCTGCGATTTTCCATTGTTGCGCTATGCTGTTCGCAAGCACACATACATACACATTATACACACACACACACACACCACACACACCACATATATATAATATATATATATATATTTATATATAACACGTTTTTTATCTATTATATATATATATATATATATAGAGGCATTTTCTAAAAACCATTTTTTTCGGACTCGAGGGGCCTGAAAACGATTTCCAGTGAAAAACTCGATATCGAAAATTTGAGACGATCATAATACTTCTTCTTACGGCAATAAAAGATACTATTAATGTAAGTAATTCCTCACAAGTATAAGCGACATACTTTCTAACACATAATCAGTATACAAAGATGATTTTTTTTCCTTCTGGTCATGGTTACAAAGAGCATTCGACCATATTCTCCTATTACTTGATCCTTTACACTTCATTTACATATTCTCAGCTCTCAAAATTATTTTAATAGATAACATTTTGCTCATATTATTTAAGCTGAACTCTCATATTATTTACTTTTATACAAACAACCTAAGTACTCTAATAAACTTTGAGAACCTCTGGAGTATGAAAATATTATATTTTCATAGTTGAATGGATTTGTAAGATACGGCGTAATTCTGTTCTTTCTCGTTCGAATTTAGTGCAGCTCATTATAACCTGCTGAAAATCTTCTATTTCTTGACAGAGATTATAATAAGGAGAGGGTCTAAGACCTATCCTGCATAAACAGCTCTCATATACCGCGTGGCCTGATCTCAATCTATTGATTGTGACTATAGCCAATCTGTTCAAATTTAAATGTTCAAACCATCAGTTTTTTGAGATCTTACTTATGACAGATTTATGGTATAACAAAGTTGAATGAAAATCGATGGAATCATTTATTGAAAATCGCGAACAAAACGAAAACTAAAAAAAAAAACATTCATAAAATTGGATTTCCGGATGACGGATTTTCAACTGTATCGCTGGTGATACCTCAAAGGAGTTTCTAGTTTGAATTTCTGCAATTTTTCGGCTTTGAAATATCTTCTACACAAACACAAATAGAAGTAAATACACGCTGACCACTCTCTAAAAACTTCATTTATTTTATTCTCTTATTTTTTTTCTAGAAAACTTAATTTAGAGGATTTTGGGAAATTTGAGAATCGACTGACAATGTTTTGCTGGGGCTGACAGAGGACGCAGTCACACAATGAAATCGTATTCATGTACACTTTAAAAGTATAGACCCAAAAACCGTAAATATATGATCCTCACAATTAGATTTCTACTATTGATAATACTAACTATTGTATGTGGTCTATAAGACAAATATATTTAATAAACACCACAATTGAAGAGGAGGAATTTTCATCGTATAAAATTTGCGAAACTAGCTTCCATCGGAAATACATGTTTTGATATATATATATATTAAGAAAAAAGTGTTTGATCGTGAATTTAGGAATTTATTTATGGTACGGCATTAATTCTTTAAACTTGGAATTTAAAAATCTATCTTGGAAGATAAATATCTATATCCTTGGAATATAAAACCGATCATTACTTTTATTTGAAACTTTTTCCGGAAAAATAATTATAGAGGGTTCTCAGAAAAAGACCTTGTAAAAACCAAACTAATATAATACACCACGTATAATTCTAGTATCTATATGTTATATATTACTAACTTTATAATACAGAAGGATATATCCTATTAAATAGACACCAAATTTGAATAAAATCAGTTGACCGGAAATGCAGCTTTTGCAAATCGATTTTCTTTTCTTTTTTATGCTTTTGCAATTTTCTTTGAAAACAGCTGTAAAGATTTTCGTGCCTGACGGCTTCTATGACTATACATGATAAACATGGAAAACCAACCTACATTTTTATGACTAACCTAAACTAAACTAACCTACACTTTTATTTGAAATATTTTTCAAGAAAAATTTATTCGGAGGGTTTGAGGGTATAGAATGTTTTATAACAATAAAAATACCAACTTTTAAGAAAAAACTGTGGGCATTGTAGTAAGATTAAGTCATGTGAATGTTTTACATCAGATTTGTACGTTCTCAATGGGCTTTGAAACATTTCGGTAAGAACTCAATTTTGAAAATTAAACAATCACAATATACTCTCTTGCAACAGTAAAAGAGATTTAGACAAAAAAATATATGCTGAAATTAATAAACAGTTATTATATGCCAATTTAAAAAAAAAACAAGTATAAGAAATAATCTGTCATTAAGAAAAAAATGAAAAAAGTTCTAAACTCGACAAAAATTATTATAGATAATAAAATTTAAGACAGAATTATGTTATTTAGGGTAATGTAACAACATTGAAGAAAATTGGTCGAATAGAATGAAATAATTATAAGGGAAAGTGATAAGACTAGATTTTTTTCTGCAATTTAATTGCCATTCCTTTAAATATATCTTTTATTAAAATGCGACCACCATCACTTATGCCTAATTAGTGATTATATTAATAGATCATTATAAAAACTGTGTAGATACTAATTTTAACGGACGTTTTGTAACGAAATACAAAAGAGACTAAAAGTAGGTGAAGGCCTTTTATAGATATTTATCAAAACTATGGAGAATTGAATGTTAAAATATTATATTGTTAATATTTTGTACAAAGACAAAATAATAGATACGTAAAGCTATTAGTTTTACTGTTATTTTGTAATAGCTTCGCAAAATCAATAATCATATCTGCTATAGAGGCAGATACCAAAACTTGGTTCAAAGCTTGAAAATTATTATAGTATGAACTATTTAATTAAAAATAAAAAAATCTTGTATGAAAACTCACACTACTTTTTCTTACTGCATTTCACACAGTTATTCTGACAAATTTTCCTCAGACTTATACTTCTAATTAGTTGTTTAGTTGTCTTCAATTTTATTATCAATGGAGAATATAAACATAATAAATCCACTTTTTTGAGGAAACGAAAACTTATCCCTCCCCCAGAATCCTCGAAATTGTTGGAACAAAGTTTCAAACAAGAGTGATAGGCCTAGGAGTCCTCAAAATGTATTTATCCGGTGAAAATTCATATCGAAAATTTGACATGATCACAATACTTCCTCTTACATTAGGAAGATAAAGTAAAAAAGCCGCATGATAACAGAAAAAAATCCAGTGTTTTACATGTGGTAAATCTCATATAGTTTAGCATTATCTAAACTTTCCATAATACTAACAATTATTGTATACATTGTAAAGCTATATAGATAGCCACTAATTCGGCTATGTATTCACACTTATTTAGAGTACCTATATATTTACCGAAATAGGTTACTAAGTTATTTTCAAACAATGTTGTAGGAACTATTTTTCCAAAAAATGTTATTTTAAGGTAGGTAGTTTCCAATGGGATCCGTGAAGTTGTAATTCAAGTTTTGTCGTGGATTGATCAATGGGGCAACTGATGGTCTGCAAATAAATCATTATCAGAGACCACAGATATCCATAATTGTAGGATAATCATTAACTACATAATGGCAACTAAATCTTAAGAAAAAAATTCCTATTTTGAAGTACTGAGAAAGTATTTTTCACAGATTTGTCTTATTATACCAAGTTTAATCACAGTGGACACTCCCCTTGAAGAAGAACTTATGAATTAAGCTATTGTAAGTGGAGCAAAATGTTGGTTGGCTAGGGCTAAGGAACAATTTTTTTTTATCTTTTAAAGTTTATTCTGTTGACGTTTCGGATACCAAAGGTGGTAAACTTTAAAAGTTAACAAGGTTTTTTTTGTTGTGGTTGGGTCCGCAAACATGGAAAGCTTCAGAGAGATTTTCCGTGATAGCTAGCTTCATTTTGGGATCATCGATGTTTCGGTCGTTCGCCCATCATCAGGAAGTTTTGATAAAATAGTGCGATGACACAGACTTGCACAGAGCAAGATCAGTTTATGCACTGTATAAACTGGTCGATGACCACAAAATGGAGCAGGCTATCACGGAAAATACCTCAGAAAGTTTTTTTTTGAGAGGGGCGCACAGCCAACCAACATTTTGCTTGATTTATTAAGAACGGCCAAACGTAATTATTGTTTATATAAAAAATATATTTATTACAAATATATTTACCTTTCAGACAAGGATTTAGAAAATCAAGAATTATTACCATGGATTTTAGATTTTGATGGAACTCTCCTTAGTTACAGACCAACCAAATAAGGAGGACCAATGGTAAATTATTGAGAAAGCAAAGTTTTATGAGATTATTCAAAAATTAAATTTCGCGTTGTAAATGCACGATTAATTTTTAGAACGACAAAGTAATATTTTAGATAAAATATTCTCAGCTTCTTCTGATAATATGTTAGTAAATATTCATAATTAATATAAATTTTAAAAAACTAGCACGAATTTTCTTTTTTTAATTCTCACAATTGTAATTTCAAATATTCTTCTAAATTGTTATTTTTTCTAAATGTTTAAATTGTCCGTAGTATCAAGTATTCTAGCACCTCCTTACATTGAAATAGCTTTTAGTTTTTATGGGTGTTACTGACTATATAAATATATACTCCAATAATAAGCACCTTTTACATTTAGAGCATCTTTATAATATAATAATAAAATAAAATATAATAGTAAAGCACCTTTGTTATAAACAACAGTACATTCGTTATTGATAGTCAATGAAGTTTAAGTTTATAGTACAATAACATTTCTAAAGCTATACATTAGAATTAATTAATAACAAGTTTAATTAGATAAAAACGACTGAGGAGGTAAACACTTGTACGTTAAATGAAATGATAGTTATTAAGAAAGTCAAGTAATAGAGATCAACACAATAATTTTTTATGGCGCGCATTGAGAGCGCGAGTGCGAGAGGCTATGTGTAGGTTTCCTCACTCAGGTTTGCAATCGCCACATCACTCCCCTGCAATGACGGAGTCACAGAAGCGGAAATTAGGTTTCACCTGTCTCTCTGGTCTTGTGACTATTGGTTGTTGTGGTATAGAATATGTGGTGGTAGAGATGTTCGATTTGAATGTGCCTTTGGTCCTGGCTTATCGACTGTTCTTGCTCGCAGAGTACAAAGGCCGGCTTCAAACGATCTATAGAGACCGTAGCTTCTCTCCCTGGTAGCTGAATGGTAAATGTTTCATTATCTCTCTTAAGACCTTGTGTGGTCCGGAATAGGGTAGTTGGAGTGGTTTCTTTACGAAATATTCTTTCAAGAAAACGCTAGTGCATGATGCCAAATCTTTATGTTCGAACGTTTTCCGCTTTGTCGAAATGGTGCTGGTCGTATATGGTCCATGTATTGTCGAAGTTCTTGTAGGAAGAGGCCTCCGTTAACTGATTTTGATGGTTTAATTAGACACTCATCCGGCAAACGCAGTGGTTGGCCATATACTGTCTCGGCTACGCTGGTGTTGCAATCGTCGCGTAAGACTGTCCTGAGCCCCAAAAGAACTGTTGGCAAATTTAGGACCAATTTTCGCTGTTCATATGAGCTGTCAGTGTTGATTTTAGAGTTCGGTGCCATCTCTCAATGCAGCCGTTTGATGATACGGTGTTGTCCTGCTTAGTTCAATTCCGAATAACTGCATTAATTGATGGAAAAGTTCGGACTCGAACTGTCGACCGACCCTGATCAGTGCTGATTCGGAGAGGTATGACACATTGCGCTACCCAGTTCGTGTAAACGTTTCGGCTATAGTTGTCGCAGTGATGTCTTCGATAGGATAGGCTTCCGGCCACCTAGTAAATCTGTCAACAATCGTTAAGCTGCAGCGCTTACCTCTAGATGGTGGTAGTGGGGCTATGATATCCATGTGGATGTGTGAAATCTGCCTGCTTCTTGAAATTTCCGGTGCCGAAATGGTGTGACGCTGGCACGTAATACTGCATCGTGTCCATTGAGCAACGTCTGTGTTTAAACTAGGCAAAAGTAACGCTTGGCTATCATCTTCCTCCTATTCCGAACTCCGGGGTGACTTAACCCATGCATCTTTTTAAAAACGTCCATCCCGATATCTGGCGGCAGGTAAGGTCATGGTTTACCAGTTGTTTCTTCGCAAAACAGACGGAAAGAAGTGCCTGGAACATCAGAAAGCTTCAGTTTGAGGTTGTTTTGTGGTATAAGTCAGAGAATTTCTTGATCTGCTTTTTGTGCTTCCGCCAAAGCGGGAAGATCGTCGGGAGACGAGATTTCATCTATCCGTAATAAGGTATCTGCTACTATATTAGTAATGTATGAGTTGTTATGAGTGATGTAATTGAGTTGTCTAATTCGTCTAGGTGTGCAGGCTCAGGTTTTTGCGAAAATGCAAGCCGAATATCTGTAAAAATAGAGAAGTCTCTACCCTCGAGAAGTGGTCTGAAGTATTTCATTACTTCGTATATTGCGAGTAATTCGCGATCATACGTAGAATAATTTTTCTGGATGTCCGACAATGCTCGAGAAAAAATCCGAAGGGTTCCCTCATAACTTTCTTCTTTTAATACAGCTCCAATGTGTTTGAAGCATCACAGACGAGCGATAATTCAGCTTCTGTGGAAGGGAGGACGAGTTGTACAGCTTCTGCCAAACCCTGTTTGCACTCTTCAAAAGCGCGATTTGTATCTACCGTCCAATGATCACAGTTTTATCATTCTTCTTTGAATTTTGTAGATATATATTTAACGGTCTTTGCGTGGTTGCTGCTCTAGGTATGCAATTCCTGTAGGAATTAATCATGTCCAAAAATCTACATAATTGTTTGACTGCAGTTGGGCGAGGTAGCTCCAGAATATTTTGCACCTATTTCTTCTGTGGTTTATTGCCACTGCAACTGACAGAATATCCAAGGAAGTCTACCGAAGGCACATTTCGAAGGGTTAAGAGAAATTCCCTGCTTGTTAGTCTAAAAAAAACTTCTCTCAAATATTGCTAGTGTTATCAGAGACATTTTCCGTGGTAGCCTGCTTCATTTTGTGGTCGGACTCAGGAGTGTGAAACTAAGTTTGCTCTGTGCGAGTCTGTGTTGTCACACTGTCTAAAAAACGCATCCTGAAGATGGGCGAACGCCCGAAACCGGTCGATGACCACAAAATGAAGCAGGCTACCACGGAAAATGTCTCTGATGCTTTCTAGCTCTGCGGAACCAACCACCACAACAAATTGCTAGTGTTACTCAGCGTTTCTGGGCTCAATTTAAATATCATCTAAATAGATACATATGTATGGTAAGTCTCTAAATATTTGATCCATAAAACGTTGGAATGTTTGTGCAGCGGTACGCAAACCGAAACACATGCGCAAAAAAATCAAAGAGGCCAAATGGCGTTATGATGGCCGTTTTTGATATGTCTTCTGGCGTTATTTATATAAGAAAATGAGTCCTTACGATATCGAGAATGCCGAAAGTGGTGGCGCTATCATTTGAAATCGTTCAAATTGGGCACGCCATACTTATCTGGCAAAGTTTAATCATTCAATCGACGATAGTCTCCGCAAGGTTTTATACCATCTTTTTTGTTAACTACATGTAAAGGGCTAGACTTGTTATGTAAACGGTTATTAAATGGTTGGCAGATACCTTCTTCTATGACGGAATTCCGCCTTGACAGCCGTATATTGTGCTGGTAGAAGGCGACGAGCTTTTGCAGAAAACCCTTGGTTTCTATGTGGTGTTGGACACGTTCCTTTTGGACATTGATTGGGTGAAGGACGTACAACATTTGGAAATTCCTTCAACAAATCTTCAAATTGGCATTCTGGAGGAATTGCTGAAACTGAATGACATAAAGTGTTAGATATTTTGCCAGGAGTCGTTAATCCGGTATTGGTATCGTGCAAGTGTTGATGAGTGATCTCTACTATTAACTTGTGGTGGCTTAGAAAATCTGCACCTAAAATGCCTTGTCGAAGTCGGCGATGACAAATGTCCATGGAAAAGGACGTCGTAAACCAAGATCAAGTATGCGATGCTCTTTCCCGTAGGTATGGATAATCGAACCGTTTGCGGCGAATGAATGATATTTTTGTATAAATGTCCGTATCCTTAAATTTCGGAGGATAGTAGAAATGGCTGCACATGTATCAACAAGGTATTCCTGTCCCGTCTTCTTATCATGCACGAAAAGTCGGTGGTGAGGTTTGACAGTGGTGGGTACCGCCGAACCCACCTCTGATTTTAGTTTGGGTTGTCGGGTTTAGGGGTTTTGGGCCAGGAGCAAGGTTCAGTGCATTTATGAGCTTTCACTCCGAAAAGATTATGATAATAACATAATCCGGTCTCATGTTGTGTACTTTTTTCACGTGAAGGTGAACATCCCCTGCTATCACTTCTATCTCTAATTTTCATATTTTGTTTATTATTTCTATCTCCGTTGGCGTGTTTATACTCCATGCGAAGTTGTGCTATTTCCTGGCGTAAGTTTTGGATTTCTGCTCGTAGCCCTTCTCCTGGACCTATACTAGATTTGATGCTATAAATAATAGGGGACTGTTGCGTTTCCAAAATTTATCCGCAATTGTAACAAGTGTTAGTTAGTATCTCCCGTTGCGGCCGGAATTGCTTGTACATTAGGGGTTTCTCAACCATAACGTCTGTATAATTTCAGGCGAAAGACTCTCTATTTATACAAAGTGCCATCAGAGTTCTACACAGCTTCGAAATTTGAAAAAGTCCTTACTAAATTTCATACCTTAGCTTTAAACAAAATGTCAAATACTAGCACCCTGAGATAAGAAAGCCATAGGAGCTCATCTCTCTCTATGTGTAGGAAGTGACCCTTCCAGTTTTTCTAGAAATATACACTAGTTACAATTTTCCACAAAGTAGAAATAGCAAACATGATTCCTCCAGCTTCACCAGTAAGCCTTTTCCTATCCTCCCAGAGTATTTGTAAAGCTCATATTCAACGGCTCAGCAACTAACATGCAACAACATTTAACAGAAACAATGCTCGACAGTATACACTTCTTGACTTACACGCTATACTGACATTTCTTATAGGTCAGAAAATTTGAGGTAAAAGTTAATTTGCTTCATTACTCGATTAAGTATCTAGGCAGGTGTTCCTTGGGCTCATTTCTTAGCCTTATCTTCTTTACGATTTATATTCACGAGACATTCCTTAAATTTAATAATTTTGTTCGTGATGACATACTCATTCTTTCATCGCATCACAAACTTTTTGAATTTACATCTGTCAAAGCCATTGGTATTGAATACATCATCAGACAAAATAATAGACTGGTTATTTACATCTGTCATAGTCAGGAAAGCATTCAGATGTCTACACAAACAAGACACCACTGCCTCGAGCAGAAAACAATGTGCAAGAGTCCGATGATAACTACACCAAAATTAATGCAAGACTTAACAAACAGGTAATTTTTTTTATATTTACATATTATGCATTTTATTTATTTTAAGGCCTCCAGCAGACCCTCTCAACTGCTGAGTGGCGCGTCCCCGGGTTGGCAGATAGGGGAAGCTTCCTAGATATAGGGGGTTAATCCGAATATATTAAATAAGGATTCGCGGACCAAGAGGGAGCCCTGGCCTGGGGCTTTATGCTGGGCTACTCTACCTTTCGCAGAAGTATAAACTTGGAAAGAGGCACGTCTATAGGCCTTAAGGTGGCAGCCCCACCATCAGTCTTAACCCGCGAAGGTCTGGTAACCTTTCCAGGGGACATCACTGAATACTCGAATTCTCCAAAAGAAAAGAAAAAAACGGACTGGGATATCGGTAATGACAAAGGCGAGGAAACGGAAATTGCAAGGCATTTCGCAATACATGAAAGTTACAGTTTGGAATGCTAGAGGATTAACCTACAAAGAAGATGAAAAATACCTAGAGAACCTAGAGAAGGCGCTGAAAAATATTGGTGTGGATATAGCGATCATCCCAGAGACAAAGAAAAAGTTAAAGGGCTCTATGGATCTAAGCAATTATGTATTGTTTTACAGTGGGGTACCGCAGAACAGGCGTGCAGCGGCTGGCATCGCCATGTTGGTTCAAAAAAGGCATCGTAATCGTATCCACAGCTATGAATTCATAAACAAACGCTTAATTTCACTCAAAATCAAAGTAGAAAAAGGATACATGAAAATAATAGGACCAGAGGAGGGGAGGAAAAAAGATAGCGCTGTCTTTTAAACCCAACTGCAAAGACTGCTATAAAAAGTCAATAAGAACGACTCCTTGATAATTGGCGGCGATATGTACGCTCGTACCGGTAACCAACCAGTGCCTCACCTGAAATGGCCACATGGCGAGACGGCTTCGAACAGAAACGGTTTAGAACAGAGATTTTGCAGTCTGCAATAACCTCACAATTACAGATTCATTCTTTTCCCACAAGGACGTGACCAAATATACATGGGCTACCAGAGGAACCCGGTCGATTATTGATTATGCCACAGTAAATACGGGTATTTAGAGGGAGTGATATTTCCACCGACCACTTTCTGCTTGTTACCCAGCTAAGCCTGCCTTCATTCAAGATGGAAAAAGAATTCAATAAAAACCAGAAAGCTGTAGAAAATTGGAAAGTACATCTACTTTGCGATGAGAGTATAAAGGCGAAAGAGGGCACATGAAGCGTACGCACTAGAGGAGGAGAGGAAAGAAGATAGCGCTGTCTTCTTAAGGTGGCAGCCCCACCATCCGAAAGCAATTAGATACTGTATCACAAGTGCAGCTAAGGAAGCTTTAGGTACCAGACGAAAGCATTACAATACGAAGGGCGTCAGAATATGGGACGAGGAACTAGCAGAAATGGTAAGAAAGAAAAAAGATACCGGGTTTATCTGCAAAGCAAAACACCAGAGACAAGGGCGGAATATATGAAGGCCTCGGCGCTCGTTAAAAAAGAAGTAAAGAAACGAAAAAAGCTGGAAAAGATATGTGAGCGAACTGGAGCACGACATCCAAGAAAAGGCTTCAAGATAATGAGAGAGTTGAATAATGTGACAACAGAAAGATAAACATCAATTATATTTCCATAAACAGGTGGGCCAAATATTTCAAGGAATGGTAAAACCCCTTGGGAACTTTAACCAACAGCAATAACAGTGACGACCTAAGTTTTGGGGTGGATTCACTAACGATGAATAAACTGACGTCGGTACGCCAAGAAATAAAAACAGAAAATCGGCCGGTTGGGATTCACTTAATGGAATCTGGTTTAACTTGTACAATTTTGTAATTAGTGCCTTAATTATAGACAAAGCCTGATCATTGAGTTTAATTTTTGAGCCATATATATAAAGCCATAGTTTCTAAAGTGCTTGTTCAAACCTAACTAGGTTAAGAGGGGGTTTGTCAACACCTGAGTAAGGTGTTTTTCACTTTTAAAAATGGAATGGTGGAATGTAAAATTGCCATTTTAGATAATGTCTTCAAAGTTTTGGGTATTTTTTCTTCCCCAAACCCACTCAAAAATCAATTTTCTCCGCAGAAAGTTTGAAATAAGATGAACCTTTACATATTTGTAAATGAACTTTAAATATAATTATTGGAATCATTTGATAGAAAACCGCAAAAACAAAAAATCTGGAAAGAAAACAAAATTCACTTAAGTGAATTCTAGTCACTATCTGAGACTGTGGCCCCTTAGCATGCTTCTTATACATCTTTTCATTAATTCTGATCGATTTTGGATTTTCTTTCTTTGTCAAATTTGATCCATCAAGTTTGTAGAGACGATGATTTCCACTTTTTAAAGTTTCTGTCAAAATATTATAGCGAATGATTGTGTATACAAAATCTAACTCCTGAAAAAATTTAGAAATATAAAAATACCATAATATTAAAAAAATAAAAATTGCAACATTAACAAACATAAAACATGTTGGAATATTCTCATGTGTTCTACAAAGAGTTTTCTAACTTATATATTTTATGTTACAATGTGTATATTTCCGTTAGAGGCAGGGTTGTTTGGTAGTAATGAGCCCCAGTTCGAATCCTGCGTGTATTAGTTTAAAAATAAAAAATATTAATAGTAAACTATGTGCTTCCCCCCACGTCCACAACAAATAATTGGTAGTTGGACGTTAAGCCCGCCTGAAAAAATGGGCATTACTTTATATATATATTTCCATTATTGTATATACTTATAACTGGAATTTCATAAATAAAAAAATACATAATTATTAATATTTTATTCATGTTACTAGTAAATGTCCTGAGTTAAAATATATAAATATCCTAAATGTCAATATTATCAAATTATATTATTTATACAGATATATTACAATTTGACTAAGGATATTTATTACAATATTATAAAATATATATACACTTTTATGAATTAAAAATATTATGTATTAATATTGTGTATCATTCTATTATATTACAATATTATAAAGATGTTTATTATATACATATTTATACACATTCGGACAATTACTGGAAATACGCTGTACAATTGTTACATCTACGGCGTTTACCTAATCCGTTTGGAAAACAGCAAAACATGAAGAAGAAAGACATACAGGAATATTCATTCTCCAGAATTCCAATCTGAAAAAAAAATCGGCAGATAAAGCATAAAAACTAAAAACATTGTAAAAAAGATTATTAAAACTGTCTCATTTCATTTATTTACCACAATATTCTTATTTTATTTATTTATTTTTTGCAAAGATGGTCGATATATATTACATTTAGTGGCAAATCGAAATTCTTGAAAACATTTTTCTCCTATATAAATAGAAATTTTTTGCCAATCAAAAGGGTTCCCCGATTAATCCTATCTAATCATATCCAGTGGATTTTTCATAAAACAACTTGAAGCATTTGGAATTCCAATCGGATCCTAAATTGCACATTCAAGTTTGCAGACAAGTTACTCTATTCTTTTCCATCAAATGATAAAATTATCTCCTCTAATGGTCAATGCTTGTCTAATGGGTTTTCTGATTTTCATTGCAAACTTGTGATGTATAAATATGTGAACGTTAGGTGTCCACATGCAGACATTTTAATTATCTAACTTATATTTATCCAATTATTAATTCATTCATTAATTCAAAGTCTCACATGGTATTGTATTTAATAATAATAATAAATAATATCATTAATTGATCTAAAATAACAAAACATAAAAACCTACTCTACATGCCGGACATGCACCAATAACAATCACCCTTGCTGGATCAACAGTCGATCCATAACTTTGGTTGAAATTACTTTTTCCAGGACGGGCCTGCAGAGAAGCAGACATAGCCAATGAAAGTGGAGATGCTTCTTTATGATATGAACCGGCTGCAATAATCTTAACGATTAATTGAAAATAGAGAAATGTATTCTAAAAATGACCAAGAAAAACTGAAAAAATCAAAAATGTTTTCTTACAAAATCAAAAGTAAAAGGTTTTTGTCTTTCTTCCTCCTTATCAAAGATTTACCCTCATCACATAAATATGTAAACTAGAATATAATATTTCAGAAATATCTGGAGTGTAAATCTCTAACAACTTTCTTTTAACCAGTTTATAAATTTTAATTAACAAATTGTCAAAACCAAGAATAAAAATAACTATTTGACAATTAATTAGATTTAAAAAGAAAAATTTGAAGGTGTTTTTCCTTAAAAAAAAAAAGACAATAATTTAAATTGAAACTTTAATCCAGTGACCAATTATCTATTGATGTGTGTATATGGCAAATATATGATATATAAAATATTTTAATAATTAATCATAAATAGATATTGACAAATTTATTGGATTCATAATTTCACAGCAGTTGAATTAGTACTTGTTTCATACGCACATAATTTAAATAAATTATGTAACTGAACTTTTATTTAAACGTTTAAAATGTTTAAACAATATTTTTTGTTATAAAAGCTTAGAATAAGTGTATAAATATTTCAACAACTGTATTTGCCTTCAACAGTTTAATTATTCTAAATTTACCTAGGTAACATTATTAAATTATTAGTTAACAAAGAGTTTCGATAAAAGTATGTATTGGTTTAAAGCATGATGTTTGAAAAACAAAAATTACTTGTACCAAAGTTTCTGATTAAAACCACACAATTTTAGAGGAAAAATGATTTTGTCTTAAAAACAAATGTTGGCCATACAGATTTGTACATGTACAATTAACTTTATGTATGGCAGCTGAGTTATTAAGTTCACTCTGAATAAATCTGATATTTAATTCAGAGATGATGTAGATTTTTCGGTTACAAAATTTTTCTTATTTACGTACCTTAAATTTAACTTTCAGGAGGCTAATGTAAATCTATCTCACTTGATCTTTTGGTAACATTTAAGTAGTCAATGATATAACCCTGATTAGGTTCTATTCCTTTTACAATTCATAACATATAAACTAAATAAGCCAGGAAAAAACAAATACAAATATAGTTGCAATGTCATAACTAAAAATACATTTGTCACTTACTGCAGCAAGAAACAATCAGATGCAGCAGCCAAATTGGAAAATTTGAATCAGCTCAATCGTAAGTACGAATTTTCCTAAAACTAGACCACAAAAATATATTTATATAATAACATTGGATCAAGTAGAAAATTACTAATATGAAACTCAAAGTTTTTAAGAAACCGAATAAGTCTAAAGAATGCAGATAGCTTTAATTGAATTGGGGCTAATATTAATAACAAAAATACGCGCTGACTGAAACTGAAGGTTATGAAAGTGGTCAAACGAGGTTGCTGTTTAGTAAAAAATCTGACCGCTAGAAATTAGGATTTGTTGATTTCTGTTTGCTTTACCTTTATTCGAATATTACAATTTAATTTTGAATAGGTTAGATATAGTTTTAATGTAGAATACGTTTTTGAGGGGCGAACCATTTAAAAAAGCGAACGTTTTTCTTACATTAAAAACCAAACGAACGTTTTCTCATAATGTATGAACATTGTGGTGGGAGTAGAAAAATGTATTCTGTCATACAAACAACGTTTGAATTTCTTTTTTTTGTACCATCATTCCAGAAATGAAATTCCTTTAGAGTTTTTTTTTTGAAAGCAGAAAAAAAATCCCTTTTACGTTATTTGACGTTTACTAGAACATAATACTCAAATTGTGTATGAGTCTTCTACCATACAAATAAAAATCAAAATTTCTTTAATATTATGGCCATCAACTGAAGTGCATACGAATTTAATTTAGTCAGAGAGCAAAATTATGTATACAAAGATCTTAGCGTATCAGCAATTCAAGTGTGTAAGGTTACTTTCCTAAAATTTATGGACATTTTCACAAAGTTTTTTTTTGTTTTAGTATGGCCAACATTTTATTGCAATTATTTCACATATTCTGGTAAACGGACTTTAAAGCGAATAAATGCCTACATGGACCCATTGTGCTATCAGATTTTATCTCAAATTGCTGAGGGAGATATTCCGAACTCAGGCCCGGCTAGAGGTTCCATCCAACATTTTAGGAATCCCTTGCGACAAGAAACATGACTTGTTTTATCTTTCATCTTCCTCGTTATAGTTCCTACAAATGGATCTGCAGTACTTATATTTTAGGTGAATGTTTTTTTAGAAACTATAATTGATCCTCTTTACCTATCATTTCGCTCAACCATGCATTTCTTTTAGAGTTCTATATGGGATACCTACCACAAAAATCTCAGGCCGCGAGGCCCTAAATTACACCAGGAACTTTATGCTTCAAACTATAAAAAGGGTCAGGGAGGATTGGCTCCTTAGTGTGCGATGGGCTGGGTAAGTTAGGTGATCGAGTACAGGCAGTGCTGCCTTAGGTTTTCTAGACCTAGGAGCCATTGCAGTTCTCTTTGGTAATTGGCAAGGATATCAACAATATCGGGAGAAGTCGGTTCAGTGATAGGCAATGATCTAAGAAGACTACGAGCGCCAATAACCACAAATGTTGACGCGCGCATTATAAAAATAAACAAATGTTGATGGAATTGTATCCTTTATTTTAAACTGAAAATATATAAATGAATACATTAATATATTATTTAAAAATAATAATAACATGTTAAACTCCTCAAAAAACACTCTGTTACTTTAATAAAAAAATTGCATTGTGTACGGCACACTGATATATTTATATATATATAAATATGTATTGTATAATATTTACAAAAACGTTTCGATAATACAAATAGGAATAAAAAATAAAATACATCATAACTTTTTAAATGAAATAAATGTTACTTTAAACAAACAAAAAATATGACTAACATATAATATCACTAAGCAATGCAGGCTATACAAAAAATGTTTTAGTCGTATATTCGTATATTTTAAAACTTATTTATTTATTTAAGTAGAAAAAGTCTCAAAAGAGAGGGTCACAGTCATTCCTTTTATAAAAATGTCGATAGTTATTAGAAAATTCTTAAAAGGAGGGAGAAAAACACTGGACGAGATCACAATATTGGAACTTTTTTTTTCTTTTTTTTTTGAGGGGGGAGTTTGTTTTAAGGAAAGAGAAAAACAAATAAAATATGAAGGCACAGTCTTTACAATTACAAAAGAAAATTAGCACTCCCTGTTTTTCTAATTAAGAAAAACAAAGTATCACTTAAAAAAACAAACACGGGCACCTAAAAACCCTGTTTTCTTTTTCCTTCTATTAATTAGTTATATTTTTAAGTAGATATATATATTTTCTAATCATAAATATATAATAAAAAAATATTACCAAGACGCGTTGGCACATTATTAACTAATTAAAAAAAAAAATGCATCACAATTCTGTTGTAACAAGGAAGGACAATAAAAATTAATGTTTTTAATACAAACAAAAAAGTCTTTAAAGGAAAACATTGACTTGTTTTCTTTACATTTCAGGAGGAACACTTTGAAGAGAGGAGGCCTTTATTTCTTACACAACTGACAATGAGATTCTTCAATAGTCCATTAAATTTATTTTGATTGTTTTTAAAATGCATATAGGGACAAACCTTAAAATACTATACTGTAACATCCAAGTAGTAAATAAAAGTGTAAAAGGAATTTTATTTAGTGACATCCTTAAAATACTATTAACATCAAGTTATAAAAAGTTATAAAAGAATTTTACTTTCAAAAAAAATTCTAGGTGATATGAATAAAGAGTAGTAAATACGGCTGACAATGATATGAAGTATAAACATTGTGGCGCGTAATAAAAGGTATACAGCATAAAATAAATATCCAAGCATTGAATACCCAACCCAAATTATGCTTTAACAATGATAAATTCAATCTTTGGGAAGATGAAGATTATTATTATTATAATAGCACGCTTTACAAAATTAACAGCTCAATCGTTAGTAATATTATTAAAAATCCTAATAATTTTATAATTATAAAAGAGAAAGATTTAAAAAGGAGGTAATAATAAATACCATATACCATTAAACTGATAATCATTAAAGAAAATTACATTAAATCAGGAATTATAAAATAATTCAAAAACCCTAATAACATTAAAGTATTGAATTTGTAGATGAGTCCCCAATGTATCCAGCATTATTTAGATAAACATTTGGGATTTTACCCGTCATATAGCATGCTTATTTTTATTTATTGTTCCTCACCGGTTTTGGATTATTATCCATCGTCAGAGTAAGGCTATCAAGTTCGTGTAGAGAGATAACCTCCCACCACAATCAACAAGTGTGATGCGTGATAGAAACATGCTGAAGTCAATTCTCTACGACCTTGATAGATTTACTCTGTCGATGGATACGATTCCGAAACCGGTCAGGAACAATAAAAGTTAGCATGCTACGACGGGTAAAATCCCAAAAATTAAAGTAATTATTAAAAAAAAATTGCCTATTCGAAAAAGATTTAACAAAAAAAATAAAAACAAAACGCTTATCACAAAATTAGCTTGGAAAAGTTATCGCTCAAACATTTAATATGGAGGTCAGCTCCCCTAACCTAACATCTACATTTATCCGATAAACATTTGCTTTCATAAATTTATACAGAAAACTTTAAAACTAGCTTTATTCAGTAAATTTTTTGCAATGTAAATGAACCATTTTTTGAATGTTATTTTTGATATTTACACATGTGGTCAATTGTAAAGAAGATATACATTTAAAAAGTATGCATTCAAACAGATGAACATTTATTCTTATAAAACGAGAATACAGATTTATCTAAAATTAACGCTTGAGTATTAGCCCATATTTATGTATGCTTCATATATTTGAAGCATACATTCATAGACAGCTAAAATTTATCTCAGAGGGCGGGGCAGCAGTTTATATGTATGTCTAACTGTCAAACAGATCAATGGTAAAGTTCCCATATGGGAATAAAAGTTGTTAATACTTTCGAATTCGGATAAACTGAAGTAATTTCATTGAAACAAAATATCAAAAAATTAAGAAAAAACTTTTCTTGAAAGAATAAAATATTTTATGAAGTTTAAGAAAAAAACTTTTTTTTTTTGTCCCTACCAGTTATAGTTTCTACTTGCAAAATATAACTTTATTGAAAAAGGTTGGAATATATCCACATAATTTTTATGTAGGACCAAATACGACGTACACTGACAGCGGCATACAAGCTTCATAAACATTATCTGGGTCGCATTTTTCAGAATAAAGTTCTAAACAATATTTATTTTATATTACCACGAAAATTTCAAATATTATTCAATTTCTTAATCAGGAATTCGAGTCGGTTAAATGAAATTGAAATTTTTGTTGAAGTTACTTAGAAACTTAATTAAACCTTAATTGCACAATTAGAAAAATATAAATCAATATTTCTCTAACAACCCTTTATAATAATTGCGATATATATATATACAAAATTTGATTCAGAGGGCGATATATATATGTATATAAGTTATATATGTCTCATAATTATCATAAAGGATGGTTAGAGGAATATTGGCTTATATTTTTCTAATTGTACAATTTGGATGAACTAAGTAACTTCAACAAAAATTTTAATTTCAATTAACCGACTTGAATTTCTGATAAACTGGCTAATTAACTAATTTCAATATTAATTCCTAGCACTAGAGGGTTCAGCCCATGCATAAACATTCTCATTTATTTTTGACCAACTGCAATGTAATTCTAAATAGTTGAGAATTTAGTTTCATTTTAGTAATTTTATTATTCACATCACCATATAATTTTTTAAATATACCTGTACAAAAATTTAACTGGTAATACTGTTAGTAATTTATTATATTCAGCCTTTACATAAAATATATTTAATGGATAGTTAAAGCACAATGTCTCATCTCAAATTCACAGTTGCAGCTCTTTCTTTTTAAGTTAAATAAATAATAGTATAATACGACCAACAGATTATAATAGTTTTGGAATTAGTTTCCAAATAAATATCCTTCCTTATATAATAAACTCTCCATAATGTAGTCTCCGTTTTTATATATTCACTTTTAACATCATTGAAAAAATTTAAAATATAAGTTTATAAAAATATTTGTGGAGCATGTGGATTTACAGTGCTGTACAGTATCTGAGACTCTATTTTTTACTTTTTCAGGCGTTCGCTTTTTTAAATGTGTTTAAAAACGACTAACAAAAAGAAGAAATATTAATTAGCTTAATGTCTCGTTAATTCACGTCGCAGATATCTCATAGATAGAATGGATCACAAATTTTTGCCATAATGAAAGTACACTAAATAAAATGATCAGAGAAAAGATAAGAACTCCTAATATATATAAATATATAAATTGTGGTTTGTAATCGTTAACATTTGCCAATGATGTAAAGATAAAACTTTTCAATCTCAATAAAAGTGACATATCTGTGAATCTCTTGTTCGATTCTCCCAGTGTTTCCAAGCTCTAATTAAAGCATTATCACTAATTGCGCTAATTTCGTGAACCAAATTACCCAAATAGTAATAGTAATTAGAGGGTGATAAATTATAAACTAAAGATGATTGGATATTATATATTGAACTATTGTTCTATCACTTTTTACGAAAAACGATGGATTGAATTAAATGTAATTTAATTTAAGAAACAAATAATAAATAAATAAAAAAAAGCAAAAATCATTACCAATTGCAAAATTCAAAATATAATTGTATTAATATGTTGATGGGTCCGCAATGCTGGATAATATCTGGTATTTTATCCGTCGTAGCATGCATATTCCTTATGTTCCTGATCGGTTTCGGATTTTCATTGAAACCTTCCGCACATATATACAATCAACAAACCAACAAGTGTGAGTGCAATAGAAACAATGCGTTGAAGTGAACTCTCTTCACGAACTTGGTGAATTTGATCTGGCGATGGATGAAAATCCGAAACCGGTCAGGAACGAAAGGAATATGCATGCTACGACGAATAAAACACAAGATATAATTGTGTACTTTGAAAATTATAAGATCCAGAAAGAAATAACATGGCACAGATGCGAAACTGATTCTGAAAACTCTAACCAATAGTTCATGAATCGAATGAACAGAGACATCATTTAAATTCATAGCAAAGGTATTACAAAATCCTTATATAGAGGAATTTCAAGGAAGTGAATGGAGAGACCTGATCTGTATGATACAACTTTTTAAGAAATATATTTGATCCATTCATTTGAGTATGTGAATTAATTCCAAATTAATGTTTACTCAAAAAATAAAACTATCATTAAATAATATAAGAGACAGCCAAAACGGACAATTTGTGCTTCTCAAAACACTAAGCACAGCATTATTTTCATCTGATAACGATATAATATATCAGTCCTATCTTGACACCAACAAATTTGTATTTAAAAAAAAAGTCTACACATTAAAAGGTTGATAATATAAAAGGAACCTAAAATAAAATTATTCAATATCATTAATATTCAAGGACAAAAACATGTAATTTTTCACCTAAAATCTCTTAATCTCTTCAGATCCTCAAATAGGTTATTATAGACTGTTTTGTGAATTTTCACTGATTTTTTTTTCCTTCCGCTGTCTCTTCAAAGGAGTATTATAAGTACTGAGATAAAATATCGGAAATGAGTGATGCAGATAATTAATAGTACAGGTACTTTAAATGAGCATTTTTAAAATAAGCGCTTCTTCGTAGTTTGTACAAAAAGAAAAAATATATGGCACTTATATTTAAAGAAAGAGAGGTGTGGGAACTGAAATGGTTTTTTTTTTTGTTCCTTTATAATTAATATATTGATCAATAAGATTGAAGAAATAAGGCCTCCTTAAAAATATGCAAATTAAATGTCGTACTTAAAAAAATCATAAACTTGCCAACTAACAGTCTAATCGGAGACGTCCCTGTACGGTATCTCAGAAGCGATATTAAAATCTTCCAAATATGAATTAAGAAATTCGAAAGTAGGTCTTTTTTCTGGATCGGATTCCCAACATTGCAACATCAACCTATATATCGGATCGGGGACATGATGGGATGTAGGTTTTGGCATCCTATAGCCTCTGTCAATTTGCTCTATAACTTCTCTTCCATGCATTCCTATGCAACAAAAACACATATCAACAAACAATGACAAAATAATGTCAGTGTATACAATTCAAGATTTTTTAAGCAAATTTAAAAATATAATACTAATGAATGCACAGAGACTCAGCAGTTTCTCAGACTCAGTCCAAAATGGAGGAGAAACAATCCTAATCATTTAAATTTTTCTGTTATGAATTCTTTTTATTCAAAAAAATAAATTCTTTATCAATGATTCAAAACCTAAATTAGCTTTGCAATTAATTACATATTTCTACAGATAATGAAGTGAGGATTGACAGGATTTTGACCCAATCATTCTCAGCGGGAGAAAGAGAGAAAGTACCCAGTGCTATGTTTGAAGAAAAGTATCACAATTAGATACTTGGCTATAGTAAATCTAAACGACTTGGAGAATAACAAGATTTACATTGGATTGTGAATATACTAAGCTCTGGAAAATGCGAGAGCAGAGGGTAACGCAGATCTGGGTGAATATCGTTTTATGTAAGATACTACACTCTCTTATGGCTGAGAGAGGAAGTGATGTCAAAGTGATAAATTTTTGAAATTGAGTGTCATTGGAACATGTTTATCCTTGAAAATGAAATTGTCTGTGTGAGTTATCTCTCCCGCCCCCTGATATATATACACAGAGAAAGAGAGAGAGAGAGAGAGAATTTTAGAATTCCTGGAGAATCTGTGATCTTTATACTATTATAATATGCATTAAGTGCATTGCTCAAATGAAATTATGTATGAAGAAATTATGTATGTTAGCCGGCAGTGCCACTTTAATGAAGTGCTTTTGAAATTTTCTCGAAAACAGCTAAAAGATATTCTGTAATCATGGTATGCTAAATTGTAAAGATACAAACCTATCACTTTTATTGAAATATTTCCCGAAATGTTAGGGTGCTATGAAGTTGACTATAAATGTCAAATGCCAAGTTTTGCTGAAAAGACTGATCGTGGTGTCGACTAGAATGCAGTAGAAAGCGTATTGTGTCCTAAACTTTACATACGCTTAATGTTTCTAATAGTACAGTTCACCTTCACTATCCATATATATAATTAAGACCAATTCATCGTTAAAAAAGAAAGGAATAAAATCGTCAGAATTCTAATAATAACAATTAGCAAACAATGTGTGAATGTTTCACACCAAATTTTTGCTGTCAATGAACGATGCATTTGGATTCTATGAGAAATTTGTTTTAAGGATTCTATGCAAAGCGTTATTTATTGTTGCAACTCCTTATACAAATTATTGTTCGCATAAAAAAAAAAAAAAATATTTGGTAGAATTGTAGTTTATATATTATTCATTAAGGCGTTGGTTGAGTTCTTATTAGTTGAAAACTACTTCATGTTTTGCAGACGTTTGATTAATATTTAATCTTCAGCCCTCAAAAACTCTATAATTTTAATGCAGTGTAGGAAAACTACGCTCTACACAAATATCATTGAAAAAAATAATAAATAGCATTTGTAAAAAATGAGTAACAATAGTAAAAGGTAGATTAGTGCGACAAGGTCTGCGATGGATAGGCGATGTGGAGCATGATTTGGTGAAACTTGATGACAGAAGATGGAGGAATAAAGCCTTAGAAAGAAGCGTATGACAAGCTATATTGGAAGGACCTTAGTGTTATAGAGTAAGTAATAGTAAAAATATGAATGCAATTATAAAATTGACAAATTTTCTTTAAACTTGAATATTTTTACTCAGTTTTCTAACAGAAAGTGGAGGGACGGGATTAGTAATAGCGCACTGAACTGTAAGCTTTTTAGACACCGGGCTACTATATACTGACAGAGAAAGAGAGGTGCTGGTGGTAGAGTTTGTTAGCACCAACAGGTAGTACAGGAGTGTATATATAAAAGTGAGAGAGAAAGTGAGAGTAATAACAGGAAATTATATTCAGAGTTTGAGCGCTGGAGATTAATATAAATCGAAATTCTTGAATAAACTGACGTAGTTTTAATCTAGTTTTTTCTAGAACCAAACCAACATCTGTACAAGTTATGAAATTCTGAAAATTCTTAAAGCGATTCGAGGTTCTGATCCAAATTTGCTGAAAAGTAAAGCATGGAAAAAAACTTACCAGGATATGGCACTTGTCCGTACGTAAATAGTTCCATAAGAAGAATTCCATAAGACCAAACATCAGATTTAATAGAAAACCTGCCATAGACAATAGCCTCTGGAGCAGTCCATTTTACAGGAAACCTTGATCCTAAACCAAATGGTCACATACAAAACAAAAATAACACATAATATGATGGATGAAGGAAGAAAATTTTACTCTTAAATAAAAACTATAAAACAATAAATACTATGTATTACCTTTTTTACAATCCTTGATATCTTTAATAAAATGAAAATTAGAAATGTAATTCGGTAAAAAAGAACGGGTTATCTTGAGTTGGGATTATAGGACCTACGATCTGAAGACCAGGCAATTATCACTTTACCTAGAACCATGATTCGACGATTGAATTTGTCATTATTGATTGACCTTCTACTCTCTCACATTGACCAATAAAGTATCGTTGTTTCGACCCTACTTAAACTAAATATTTTACATAATTCAATGTAAAAATGAAATAGATTTTGTGAAGGAATGTTTGTTTAAAACCCACTTTTGTTTAATAATCATTAATGCAACAAGAATCAGAAGCATCGATCACATTCCAGAAATAGTTTTTTGCAAAATCGACCTTAATTAGTGCGGGGGCCTGAGCAATGACCTGTGCGAATTCCCTTAAACATAGTCGAAATTAAAATTGAGTAATTTGTATTTATAGAGAGTAAAATGTGACGATGTATAATACACACTATTTCACTCATACAAAAAAAACTAATACAAATTTTGAAAATTCAATTAGTGGAGGCCTATAAAAAAATATACCTCCCTATACTGAATTATGAACGAGTCATGAATATTCTTCATCCTTCATGAAAATATCTCCTTTAGGGCATTCCAATCTAACTATACGAACAACGCTTACACTGACACCCTTGGACATTGGGACTTCAGAGATAGGTGGGTGATATGTGAAACTCGTTTGGTATAGCGCTTCCACAGAGGCAAATTCTGTTCATCATCACACACCATAAAACACTAAGACACACACCGTGATACAAACTTGATAGTGTTCCTATACACACACACTTTCCTACATACAGCCAACTGTGATTTCTACAATGTACAAATGCAAATATGCAAAAGAGCACACATGATTTTTTAGAAAGCAACAGAACTGGTTTTCTAGTCATACTGCTTCTTCGACTCTAATTTGGTTGCGGCTATTGACAATGTTCTCTCTTTTTTCTATGTACAGATGTACTGTTTTAATTATATAAACTTCTATTTTGTTTTTTTAAAGATACCTATGAGTTTTATGAGTGCTATTCGATATGTTTTATGCATTTTGTTTAATTGTTTTATACAAGAGACTAACAGTTTCATTCAAATGTAAGAGCTGCCTTTTATTAACCAATTCTGCTTTTCATATTATTCCAGCAACCGTGATTGGTAAATTATTAAAATGGAAACCAAAATAAAATTAATTACGTTGCGTTCATACAAGAATCAAGGATAAGGCAGCAGGATACGCAGTGGAAGGAATTCTAGGGAACTGGGTAAACAAAATTAAACCATCAGTAAGAGAAAGTAAAAATATAGGAAGGCATATACCAGAAGGCCGGCCGACCTTCTTTTGCACAGATGATAATACTTGAATCCCGTTGAGGGAAGGGCTATTATGGTTTAAGAAACGTCCAGAAGCATTATCCTAAGGAAGAGATTCTTCCAAATGAAAACGAAATTAACTCTTAATTAAGAAAAGTGGTAAGATCAACTAACATTATTTCGCTGACCGCAAAAGTTGGAACTTCCACATAATTCCGTAGCTACTTTTCTACTTTTATACGAAAATCGCACAGTTCTGGGGAACTGGTTAAGATACTAAATTTCATCTGATCAAAGAGTAAGACTGTCAAAAAATTACTACAAATTGTTGACCCTATAAGAAACAACGTGTCAAATCCATAGAAGTACCTTCAGCGCAGATGCCTTAAGTCAGAATTCATTTGTCAACTGTCTTTGAATGATGGGCGTAGATTTAGCCGGACCCTTATTTTTAAAAGATGGGAGGAAAGCTTAGATCTCGTCCTTTTACCTGAGCATTCAATTCATTAGTACAAATTGATTGGGAAGAGGATCTTTTCAATATCGAGAAGAATAAAATGGAAATTTATTCCTCCAACCGCTGCATGTAGGTTGGTATGCTTAACTAAGGAACTGTTGAGTTGTTATTTGAGACGAGCATCGTTATATTATGAGGCACTTGACTTGATCCTCTATGACCATGAATCGGTTATTAATTCCCGTCCCCGTTAATAGTTCTGAAGATTCAGAGGAACTATATCCGCTGACTCCAGCTCCTTTTGCAAAACATTCCTTGTACGGATAGTACGGATTTGGACATGGTTGATTCGAACTGGCTAGTGATGCGGTTGCGAAAAGGGTGATATGGAATAACATCTTTAGAATATCTTTTATACAAATACAAAAACATGAGGATTTGAAATAACTGAGGCGGAAAGAAAATTCGTATTCATTCGGTTTATACAGTTTTCACTCGAGAACTATTGCTCCGAACAACCTGTTAAGGATTAAGAAAAAGTCTTCCCTAAAGCACAAATGACTAAGAGAACGCTGGTAATAATAGGAAATGAATTCAATTAATCTAATTTACTATAAAACAATGAGATGTACTAAATAACAAACTACCTTGTCTAGGGCAGTATTCATCATCTTCTATAACTCTGGCTAGCCCAAAATCACAAATCTTGGCAGTATTATTCTCTCCAATAAGGACATTTCTAGCAGCTAAATCTCTGTGTATTAATTGTTTCATCTCCAAATAGCTCATACCGCTGGCTACCTAAATTTTAAAAATATCAAATTAGAAGATAAAATTTATTTTTCACAGAATTTGTTTAATTTATTTTTACAATTTAATTTATACACTTTTTATTTTAATATATAGCAATTCTCAATATAAATAATTATAACAGTAATTCTGTATTAAACCTAAGAATTTAAATTTGAAAAAATATTCAGATAGTATGCTAGTTTAGTTCCCAGTGATACAGTTTTAATTCTTTTCTCAACAAAGACTCAGTTGAGACGAAAGAGAAGTAAAAAATGAAATTTTACAAATAATTATTATGATGAATTTAAACATAACAGAATAACATAGGTTTAAAACGGTTTCGTCACCTGAGAAGCTATATATATAAGGTCTTGAAGTCCAAGATCTTTACCATCACCGTTTCTTAAAAATTCCAATAAAGAACCATGTGCCATATATTCTGTTACTATATATACAGGTTCTTGTTTAGAACAAACAGCATATAATGCAACCAAGCGATCGTGTCTAAACTTTTTCATAATTGCGGCCTCTTGAAGAAAAGCATGAGTTGACATAGCCCCTTGACGCAGTGTTTTCACTGCCACCTCTATACTATTTCTCCACTTTCCTGAAATCGAATTATATATTTCATTTATCAAAACACAAGCCAAAGTTATAAGTACATATGATAGAAATGTAAGTTATTTTGCCACTGATCATTAACCAATTAATGAGTCCTGATAATATAGGAATACTTACCATACCAAACTTCTCCAAAATTACCTTGACCAAGTTTATGTATTAACTGTATTTCCGATCTGTCTATTTCCCATTTATCCCTTAGCTGGGGTGCCAAGTCCCAAATCTGAGGTTTTGGCCGAGGACATGGTTTTGCCAAAACATGGCATAATCCCAAAGCATTTTCTAGAAAAATAGATAGTTTAAACAAGAAACAAATTTTTCAAAAATTATAATTAATTATAAGTGGTAAGTTACTTAAGAAAACGAAGCTAACGAGTAAATAGTACAACAATTATTGTTATGTTTAATTCTCATTCCTTAAAAAAACTAAATTCCGGAGACAAAGCCTCCCAAATATTAGTTTCTCTGGCTGAATTATTCTACAAAATCCCTAGGTCTTTGAGGAAAGTTAAATAATTTAACTAACTCTTTTCTGATTTAGAGAGCGTAACTTCTAAAGTAAAAACAGCTAATAAGTTTTTAAATTACAATAGAACTTTAGTACTATTTTTCAATTAATTCTCTTTAGTTAAACTTAAATAAAATAATAACAAAACATACTTGTATAGGCGAGTACAAGTGCTGGCAATGTTGGGAATGTCTGATTGGTTGCTATGAAATATCCCTGAACTGTCATCGTTGTTGCATCTGTCACAGGCTTGACTTTGTAATGTTTAACATGGTACCCTCTGGGTTGATCCCAATCTTTGACACTCAATGAATAACCGGACGGGTTATGTTCAGAATCTCGCACTAAAAATGTGCCTCGAGGTTCATCTTCCGACATCAATAATTTTTCTGCTTCTTTACGAGATACTTTACCAAAATACCAGCTGAAATATAAAACATTTTTAAATGAGTTTCATTAGTTAATCTTGTTGGGGAACATTCAAAATCTTTGTGTTTATTAAAACTAATATATAAAGATGCTTTTGGATCCTCGCGACCTTTCTGTATATACTAATTAGATCTTCCCTCAAAAAGGTATACGACTTTAACCAAAGATCACTTAAGGTTAGCATGTTAGATTGAGACTTAGCAAACAAATACTTAGGCTTGAATACCATAGATTTTAACTATGACATGATCTCATTCGCGGAAATGTAAGCTATAATCAGAATAGGGTGAAAGTTGTGACAGTGCGCGAATCAACGTTTTTTGTAAAGAGACCTCAATTGCAATTATTAAGAAGATTATTAGGATGATATAAAGTTCTAATAAAAAAAAAAAAAATTCTTCGATTACCGACTATGAGTCTGAGATCAAAACGTTAATCTTAATCGGGAAAATCATGGATTGGTTAGCCAAGATAAAAACTGTCTAGTAAAAACATTTTTATGCTTCTAGAACAGAGTATATTTTTTATATAATGAAATCAAGCCAAATTTTAATTTTCAAAGCCAGAACTGAGTGAGGGATTTAAAACCTTTGGAATACGGATCCAAACCATCCATAAAGAGATTAGTTTAGATGTTTCGATACACACAATCATTATTCAATCATTTTCATACAGTTTTGGATACTACACTTTTATTTTGATTGCAATTCTGGCATTAAAAGTATTTATTTTATATTTAAAAAATTGATATTCTTAGACAAATTTAAACTTAACGTTCATTTTAAAGTGACAATTTTGTTTTACTTATTAGAATTAAAAACTGATAATCTGATACATGGAATTATAAACTTCAACATACTCTTCACTCTCAACCGATTTCTCCTCAGCTACAAAATTCCATGGAATTAGACCTTCATCTCCAGTTCTCAAATGTCTAACTTTCCACCAATCCGATTCACTATAATACAAAACATCACAATGAGCATAAACATAAATATAAAATAGTTTATTCTGAAAATAAACATTATTAGAGAACTAAATTATGAACATACCTATCATCCAATACTTCCATCCGGTCACCTTTAAGAAAGCTGACATCAGATTCTTCTCTGCTCTGATAATTATAAACAGCTACTACAATTCTATTTCTACTTGATTGTGCTTGGACTGAAATTAAGACAAATATTTAAAAACATAATTTTTGATTATTATATAAACATCTCACATTAATGATTAATAAAGGTCGATTCAACCAAATTATTGGATTGAAAGTTTGTTCTTATTGTCTAAGAAAGACTCAGCATTCTCTCTAACGTCACAGTCAAGGAACACAGTAAATAACCCCGTGAGCATCTATATTTTTCTCGCAGCTGTGACGAAGAAAACTGGAAGATGTCATATTTGACAAATTTCAATTTTTAAAGTTTTTTGTTTTTAGAAAAACTCGACTGAAAGCATAAAATAGGTAATAATTAGTCAAGTTCAACCGTAGATAAGTTATTTTATGGAGAAGGCAAAACGATTTAGAGGAAAAAGTGAAGAACTGATACAATCAATCACCCGCAAACAGGATATGGAGGTAAAGTTAGATGCCATTACTGGGTGAGTACCCTTTACAAATTGCTGGCTAGATTCCCATATGTAATATACACACGTTCAAGGTATTTTACAAAATCAATTAGACATTCATACTAGGAAAGAATTATAAGTTTCTAATTAGATCTGTATAGCATCAATGTTAATATTTCGATTTTTAACAAAATAATGCTTTTAAACATTTTTTAATTAATTTTACAGCATAATGATAATTTATATCCTACCAAACAAAGTGTTTTTAGTACTTACATGGCGTTGTAGGAGTTCTGATAATATCAACTCCTTGTCTCTTAAGTTGGCCAGGTCTGTTAGGATCCGGAGTATATCTGGGTTCTGCCAAACCCATCTCCATTCCCATCTTGTAACCATGTTGATAAACTAAATAATGAAAACAAATAGAAATTTAGTTTTCTTTTATGGTAATCACTGCAACAAAGTTTGTCAGATAAATTTTGTACATGCAGAACCAGAAAATCTTATAAAACAGTGCTAAGAAAAAAAACATATAGCCATATTTAGTATCAAAGGCAATTTTGAACAATTAACTTCTCTTGAGATTCTCTTCTAATTAAAGACCAATGAAAGTTGTTTCCCTTTAAATTCACAAATCTACATAATGGCAAAAATCATTTTGATTTAATCGTATCTAACAAAATCTTTATTAAATTCGTATTCTTAACCAATTAGTCTATGATAATTAAAAATAAATATCGTGCTAAAGTGACTGCTACCCTCGGTAATAAAAGTGAATTCCAACCATCTTCGAGGTTATATTATAAAGATTACCTAAAGGTCTTCCTGCTTCTGTGTTATGTTTACTGCAGCACATGCCCATTTTGTATATAAGAAAATTTTCAAACCTGTTTATATCTTCGCAACATTTTCTGACCTATCCCATATCGCCTTTAAACATACAAGCTCACCTCACACGTCGCCAAGTGAAGCGAAGGCTGTAAAATCGAAATTTAAATCCTTAATTTTAACAAAATTTAATATTCATAAATTTAATGTATTCACTTCAATCCTCTGGATTTAACTCACCATAAATAAAAAAAACTTACACTTCTCTATTCGCATCTATAGTAACATTTCATTGTTCATGAGTATTCCAGAACTTACATGATATATCCAATGAAACAATAATCCCATTCTTTAAACCTTTAATAAAAACAAAAACCAAGGAAGAATGGAAGAACCGTGCATACCAAATGTTTTGTTTTGCTATGACTCCCAGTAGTGCCAACTTAACTGTAGTTCATTTCTCTTCACACACACACGAACTTAGTTCGTAAAAAAAAATTCAATTTTAATTTTTTCATTCCCAGGAGAGGATTTTGTTTGCTTGTTAATTTTTCTTAAATGGAATTGTATTTGCATTTTTGCAGCTACTTTTTCATTTATTGTCATTAAAAAATTACACTCCATTAATCCAAATGAGATAAGGGCAATAATAATAAAAAAAAGAGCTCATTTTGATGATTTATTTTGTCAAGGATGCGGTCATTTTATTTGTAATATATATTTTTTGTGCAAAGCATCCTTAATAATACATCACATAGGGATTTTTCTTTTTAGACAAGTTTATAATTAGAACAGTTAAGCACCCTAAAATAAAAACAATACTATTCCTTAATAATAAACATTAAAATAGACTAAATAAAAAAATAACAGTCAGAAAGGTCGTACAATGGTAGTATACAACCTGTGTAAAGCCCTGTGATCCAAAAATTTTTATTTCTGGATATTCTCAAAGCAAACCTTCTCTATCCTTACGATCATCTCTCTTTCATCCAACAATTAAGCACATTTTTTTTGTTTAATTTTAATTTTTAACTTTACATTCGCACTTACCACAAAACACACATCAATGGCTTCATTTTGTTAATGTTGTACACAAATACGTCATTACATATGAATGTATATACACTAAGTGACTACACTATTTATTGTCAATAAGTCCACTCTCCAGTAAAACGTTTTGGGAGGGCAATAGGAGAGATAAGAAAGGGAGCATTTAAGGATCTAGGAAAATGGCGAAGAGAAAAGGAAACATGAACGTCTTTGGACATCGTTTCAGAACGTTTTCTTCCACTTTTTCTTTTTTGTTTATTTGTTTGTCTTTAAACGTTTTCCAGATTCTGTGAACGTGATCCTCAATGCTGAGGCGTGTAGCTACACTCTACGCTGGAACTGTCGCATATACGAAGGCGATGGTCTTCTAAAAAATGGTTAGTCTTATCTATTTATACCCAGTGAATTCTGTGATTGAGATGTTACTCCATTAAGTTGATTTTGAGGTACTAGAGGACCATTTCCTGCATGCATCTGCATGGCCTGTTTCGGTGAAGTAGAATAAACTGGAAAGGAAAATAAAACTGCGTTAATAACAAAGGAAAATCAGGTAATAAATAAAAAGGGACTTATCTCTTTGGCACTCATTTAAGAGATTTATCTAATTTTATGGAAGTTTCTTTTACTCAATGGTATTTAAAATATGTACAATCTAAATTCTAAAAAGTATATGTTAAAAAGGATTATACGGTTGTGAAGTTCAAAATGTAAAAGCAACATCTGTTCGTAAATAGATGCGAGATTTTTAAAAAAGTATTATTTGCACGAACTTTAACAACTTTCAAAAATAGATCTAGGAAGTTTAGTACTTCTGGACTGGTTCCAGAAATTCTTGTAGTCATGAGTTCTATCTGATTCATTGTTTGATATCTCGACAATTTTTTATTAGAGAAACTTGCAAATAATTACTACTATATGAAAACCCAATAATCGATTATAAAATCAGTCTGAATATTTTCTTGACTTACATTTGCAAAATTAGTCAAAGGCAGAATATCTATGAAATAATCTCAAGTTCGCTATCACAAGCAATTTATATGCGATATTAATTCATAAATAAATAAAGGATCAGTTCGTTGTTTTCTCCTTTAACAAGAAAGCACGAATTGATCAAGTTCTTTCATTATAACAATTATATCAAAACGTAATAATATAAAATTGCTTAATTTTAGTAAATACTTCAGGCCAATTAAAAAAATTCTTGAATAAAGCAGTGAAATTTTTCTAGAATATCCATTACATTCTACATAAATCAACTTAGATTAGAGTGAAATTAGATTCTCCTTGTATCGCTTGTGATATCACACTTTATATAGACAGACATAAAACATGAACATCCAACACCGGACAATGACAACAAAAGGAGCAGGCTATTATGGATGTTTTTCAGCACTCATAGCGATTAATCTAACTTCGATGTTATCGTTAACAAGTTTTTGTGTGCGTAAAGCATTTAATACTAAAATCTGATTACCAAAATGCTCAGAATATTGCATAAAATGTTCACTTTTTGAAATCCGTTTTGTTCATCTTTAGAAGAATTTTAAATATGAAAGCAGTCGTTAAATTTCAATTTTGATTTACTAACGGGAAGCATGACTGAAAAATTGGGATTATTGTTTAACCAACTCACGTTCAATTTATCAAGAAAGCGAAATATTACTGCAGGATAAACATTCAATTATTAAGTAATGCCGAATGATCAACGATTATTATAACACAAAAATAATAAACAAATAATTACAAGGAGGAATTAAAATAGATAGATAAGATAAGGAGAAATGATAAACGATGTTGCTGAAAGATTAATATATATATTAGAACTGAATGCAATTTTTAATTACAAATGTATACTCATATCATCACAAGTGACTATAAGCATAATGGCTATAAACTAGAAGAATTTATAAAAAAAGAAAATGATCTTTTCAATTATTGCTATGAGAAGTGCCAGTAAAAAGAAGGTTATTATATCATTTAATCATTTTTCCTAACCAAAAATAATCTTACTCAACCAAAGGATTTTATTTTGTATTTACTTCTACAAAAACCTACATACAAAGGCCCTTTTTCGGTAATTATTTACAAGCGTGCCCTCAAGATGGACAACTACCTACAGTAACCTGCTCACATGAACAATCACATACAAACCCTCTTGTTTAATATTTATTCAAGTTATTTTAAATGACATATAGGAGGAGATAAGATTCAAATAAGATAAATAAAATTTAAAAAATATTATTTTGCAGCTAAGTTAATATAAAAGGAGGAAGGAACATGATTTTGATTGAAGCTAACATTTTAAAGTTATTTACATTTGATGTAACCCATTCAGTTAATGACACTTAAAAAAAAAAAAATCGTGCAATAACAATAAACAAAATAAAGGAGTGAGGTCTTAAACTTTTATTTGTAACCAAAAGGACACTTTCAACAAATCTTTTCCAAGAAAGAATATTTAGAAAAAAAGTCTGTGGCTGATAATTGCAAAATAAACGCTATCATAATGTAACAATAATGATTTCCTGTGGTTCAAATAACCTATGCATAGAATGGCAATAAAAAAATATCTCATTAAAACGAAGAATTTATGGCAGATAGGAATTAAAAATTAACAGGAGCTTAATAACTAGTGTTTGAAGTGAATAAAATTGATACTGTAATAATGTCATATAAACACAAGAAAGAGCCACAATACGTCAGTGCATTTGGCTTTATAGCCACTCCCTTTACATATACACTTTTTAAAACTAAACTTATTGATTTGGTTAGATAAGGTTATCAAGAATATTATGAAATAATATGTAAATGAATAAATATGTTCTTAATAACTTCTATTTGTACCAACTTACCAGTATGATTTGGCTTTTCTGAAGTAGACATTCTCGAAAAAGCCATTAGGGCGTCTGGAAAATTAGGTGGAGTTGCAGGTGTGTTGCATGGGGTGCAAATCTAAAAAAAAAACAATTACAGAACATTACGAAAAAAAATTACTTAAAACATTTTTACACTACTTACTTACAATTTCAGTCAAAATGGATATTAACAGCTTTCAGAATATTTTAGCCATATACAATTTTTTTTTCTTTAAATATAAATACAATTCCATTAAAATATTGAAAAATTTAAAATTCATTAAGTAATTCATCTCTTCATTGTTATTCAATAGCTTGTATTCTGAAGTTCAAATGGCAGAATGAAAAGAATATTGGAATTTCCTTATTCGAAATTGTAAAAAAAGAAAAAAATAATATCATAAAACATAAAGCATTCTTCTGAAGAGGTTATTCTTATTGTTTCATATTGCAACCCTTTAGACAACACTTCAAAGAAAAATAGTAGTTAATTTAATTTAAACAATTTATTTCTGTTTTATTCAAAAAACAGAAAAATAGCTGAATAAATAGAGAGATAAATTGGTTCCGCAATCAATTCAGAAGATGAATGCATTTATTTCTACTTATTTTTTCAAGTACGAAATGCGCTTTATAGTAATTAAATTGGTAGTTGTTTATTCATAATAATTAAAAAACTTTAAAAAATTCTTAATTTTTTTTTTTTAAGCAGCAATAGAAAAGCCATTTAAACCGAGGTACTATTAAAATAAAGATCTTTTGGATAGATAATAAAATATGTGAAGAAATTTGGCGTTAAAAAGAAGTGAACACCATTAATTTCGGACTCTTGTTACAAAACATTTCAATCTAATCTTAGTAGGGCAAAGTAGAAGTAAGCGCTAACATTTCACTTGATAAACTGTCAACAAAACAATACAAGAATTGATTTCATTCAATCTGCCATAGGAAATCTCTCAAGATCCAAATATAAACTATAACTATAAATATGCAAAATACTTACACATCCGTTGCATCACATATTCATATATAAAACGAAAGATTAAACATAATTAAATTTTTTTTGTCGTTTCGGCAGGTCTATTCTCATCAGCAGAAAAACAAGAAATTAATTATCACGGCAATCAAATAAGTAAATACATTAAACATAATCTTCAAATTAAAGAAAATTTAATATATTTCACAATAGAACCGTTAAAAAAAAGAAGATGGATCCCTAGAAATAATTTTTCTAAATTATTGCATAAAAACTTCATAAATATAATATTAAAAAAAAAGAAGATATTATTGAATCTTTCAAAGTTGAACCGACAATAAAGAAATAAGAGTGATTCAACTGTAAAACCGTGTTTACTGAAAACATAAATATTCTATTATTGTGCCATAATAGATCAAATATCAATCTATTTCAAAAGGTTAGACAGATTTAGTCATTATTATAATAACTGTAGGTAATACAGAGACATTAATATATTGTTGCGTCCCACCAATAATCATTTTCAATTTCGTTCTTTAAGGTTACTGATTGAATCTCTATAAATTATTTTAAAAAAAATTAACGTCGGTTGCCAAAGGACAGTGTCCTATAATACAAAACATTATTTATATAAATGACACGCACACAGCGATACACATAACCCATCTAAAAACCTGTTCAAACTAATAATAGATGTATATAGGTGCCTGCAAGGAAATAGCCTCATCACTATTATGGTAGCAAAAATTGGAAAGCACTAGTTTAAATAATACATATGAGAATTTCTCACATAATTACAACAAATGGCTTCTCTATGCTTGTCAAATCGGCTATACTTTACATTATTTTAAATTAAGAGATGCCGAGTTTTTTTTTTTAATAAACTATCAGTAACTGAATAAAAACTGATTCTGTTAAGAGTTCTGACTGCCACAATTCTTATCTACAAAAAGTAAATTATTTCAATATTATGAAATAACTGAACGTAAAAAGAAAGGATATTTATAAAACTTCATATGTTTTCTGTACTAGAAGGCTAATTTACGAATAAGGAAATTATGATCTTTTCAATAGGGAAAGCAAATTAGGGCAATTGTTTACAAAAGTATTGATCTAAGTCAACAGTAGGCAGGTTGAGACAGAGGACATTGACTTCAAAAACATTTTTCTTAAACTTACCTGTCCAAAATGTGTAGATGACTGAGCATAAGAAGGAAGTGCAGCTTCTTGAAAGAATATACTCAAAGCGGTCTGAAAATTAGAAATATACATATATTAATGACCCTGTGTTTACATTGGAGGTAATCAAAACAAATTTTGGTTCATCACAAATTTTGGTGAACGGTCGAACAATCTTAATAATGAACCGATTATTTAATTTATAAAAGAACTCTATAGAAAAAAGGAAGTAAGAGAATTCATTGACCTTCATAATGGTAGGGAGTTATAGTATTAACCTAGGGGACCGGCCATTTTCTATAGCTTTGTTTACAAAATAATGTTACCTCGAACTGCCAGTGAGCAGCTTGCAAAAGTTGTTTTGCCTGTTCCCTGGCGCATCCGGCTGCAAGAACAAACTGATTTATCATCACTTGTTCCCTTAACGAGTCCATTTTTAATATAAATGAACAAAAATCGAAACTACTAGGACTGCAGAAGACCCAGACGGAAAATCACTTCTGTTATTCAAATGTACTCACACATCCCAGTATGAATGACGTCAGAAGTTCGAGGAGGGGATGGCTATTCCATCGAGAGATGTGTATCCCCCTACTATTCTGTTTGTGCTATTCCGCCGAGCGTGCACACCCCTTCCAGACTTGTAAACAAGGTCACCTCTGTAAACACAAACTGTTACCCCCACCAAAGGCAGAATAAGTTCAAAATATTCTAAATATCCGCAAGATGAAAATAATACCTTTTTTGCGGCCACGATATTGTCAACCTCAATAGGCGGCTAATTAACATAAATACAAGTAATGGTAATTGTTACATACTTTATTTTAAACGAATATACTTGTGAATGTTGTTTTTTAATTCTTTTTAAAAATAATGTAACAGAAGAACATTAAGAGGTGAAATGTTTATGATTAAACGCCGTATTTTTATAGTAGTGATTTCTTAATTCAGTTAATGAAGTAATATGTTTTAACAAGTAAGCATTGAACGAAAAACGACGGTATAAGTAAATGAAATTGAAAACAACTCATATCGATAATTACTCTTCTTTGAATGTAAATATATATATAAATATAACAGCATTACCAAATCAGTTTTCTTACAATTCTTATTACGAAAAAAGAAAATACATCATAAGTCGGCTCTTCCCATTCATTGTCATATGGAAGCATTTACATTTTATTTTTTTAGTCTTTTCATTTTTTCATGTCCAACACCTGGTTTACTTCTTTTCTGTGATATTAATTACTTTGTCTTCTCAGAGTCTTACCTCATTTTACCAAAGTTTCTGTGCAAATTCGTTTTTTCTTTTCAAAAGTTTTCGTACTTTTTACAAATCCTTACTACAACTTTTATAACTAGGTATTTTTAAATATACAGTTTAATGATTAGATCTGGATTTTTCTTTGCACCCGATTCTTTTACCTTCTGAATAAAATAAGGGGATTTTGGCTTTGGAAGCTCTAACCACTTTGATGCAATAGAATAACATCAAAATCACATAACACACCCGTAAATGAAAACGTGTCAGCTTGTTATCAGTGAAACATCCCATAGAACAACACTTCTGCAAAGTGAAGACAACAAACTTTTACGTTTGTGAAATGGTATTGTGTAATATATCAAAAATATTAGCCTATGATAAAAGAGAATTATTATTAATGTTCTTTCTAAAACCCATATACCAATTCTGCAATCAATCGTATGTTCTTCGCTTGAAAACACATTAATTTAATATTTTAAGGTGGTTATAAACTAAAATTCTATTGTGGAATTTCTCATGGAGTGTTTACTGAAGGTATTTCTTTTTTGTGAAATCTTTCGCACAGGTTTCTTCTTTATCAAAAATCCAGCACAAATTACAATAAATATTTCATCTGAGTAGCAATACAAGTTATTTAATTTATTTATTGCTGTGAATATTGCGTAAGTTTTACCCTATGAGTGCTGAGTAAAAATTTTTTTCTAACTCGTCCAACCTATCCCTAATAGTATTCTGCTAAGAGAAGACAACAATTTTAAAGTTTGTAAAATGTTATGTAAAATATAAAAAATATTAGCCTAAACTAAGCAACGAATCCGTCAGTTCGCTTAAAAAATTCCTCTTGGGCCTGAATTCAGTGATGAACGACTTTCTCTGAGTATGAATTTTCCAAAATGCTTAATTTTGTTAAACAGTTAATTCTTGCAACGCTAATAAGAGTAGGGGAAAAGGTTCAACCAATACTACATTCTAGAGCTGCTGTTTTATCCACAGTTGTATGTATAAATATATTATAAAAACAATCCGAAATGTTTGTCAGAACACGGCTCTATACGATAATACACAGCAAAATTTAGGATTATACAAGGCAAAATTAAGAAACTCACATTGCATATCTTTTATATCCTGCAACATAAATAAATTGCGAATGCTTTTTATGAAGTTACAAAATTACATGGTTTAATATTTCAAAAATTTTCTCAAACAGTAAAGTGTAGCTAAGTTAGTCATGCCTTCGAACCCTTGATTGATCTTTACTTATGGTCGGCACTCATGATGCGCGTAAATAGCAACAGTGATCCACTTATTTTCGAGTTTGACCGGCTAAGTTTTTTTTTTGTACGGAGGCCAACTGAAGGTCCGTAAAATATGAGAAAAACAACAAGCAGTTCCCGCTGCATGCATTGCTATACACCCTTAAATTAAAACGTTCAGCTTGTTCCTTTTGTAACATAAGAAATAGATCTAGTACCGAAAGATGATTACTAATGAAAAGTATTTAATGACCTCAATACCCCATTTAACGACCCATTAAAATCTCTAAATACAAAGACTAGATTCAAATAATTTTTATACCATTGACTATTTAAAAAAATATTTTACCTAAGTTAATTGTTACAAACTGTCTTCTAGCATTTGTACCTTATAGAAAACTAAAAACAATTAAAGCGCTAGATATTTAAACGTACTTTGAGGTGAATGTCCATAATCAGAAAATGTCTGTTATTATGTACTAGGTACTAGGTAGAATGTTAAGTATGACGTACGATCACTCAAAATCTCTTAACAAGAAAACTAAAATTGAAATTAAGTTTTTATTCAGGTAAAAAAAAACCTCCCATCCATGTGCTAAATAAATCAACTATGCCTTATTTATAATTAAGATTTCTCCCCAGATTCTGTAGAAATTTACAATCTATAAAACAGATCTTCTGAATATTCAACTTACCCATCCCATTAATTTCAAGTTGTTTGAAATTAATAGGTACATGCATATATGAAGAAAGGCTACGAGAGCTATAAAGCAAGAATTTATTGTTATTACAAGATTCTGTTCTCATAAATGTCACTTAAGTAATAATTGCTTGAAAAAATTATATACTTACGAATGTTCAATAAGCCTTAAACCTTTTTTAATAGACATATTAAGACTTCACTTATGGTCCCATTTTTTATGCAATAATGCAAATGAAAGGAATAATTTTTTTTTTTATATCCTTACAAGACCAATATTTCATCATCTGCAATTTGCTTGATACACACTTAAGTTACAAGTGATTCAATCAATTACCTTTCAGAAGCCCCATAATGTGATAAAGGGTTATCATTTGAAAAACACTTTATTTTTCTCTATACCAACATTCAATTTTATGATACTAAATATACAAATATCAAATGTGAAATAAAAGTTCTTATCTTATTTTAAAAATTATAGAATACCATTGCATTAACTAAGATCATCTTACAATAAGTTTGAAAACAAGTTCTACATAAGTTATTCACTTTTAAAAATACAGTATTAATAAAAGTTCCCTCACAAATTAGGTATTTATTAACATCTCAGAATTTATAAATGTTAAACACTCATCTTACATTACACTTGGGCATGTTCATTCTAAATTAAATTAATAAAAGTAATTGAATATTACTTTCTTTCTTTTTACTGTACAAACAAAAACCCCTTTTTTGCGAAGTTTTATCATTAAATGAATCTAAAAATAATTCATTAAATTTCAATCTGTATTCAATATTCTTCTTTCATAAACATAATATAAAAAATCTGGTATGATACATTCACACAACTTTCTCTTACTTCAGTTTTCAAAATTGTGATTGAAAAATTTTATGGTTAGTACACCAAATTTAATGAAATTCGTCGGTGTTATTGTGAAAAAATAACAAAAATTGAAAAAAACTGTTCAGTAAAAACGCACTTCCGGTTTACTAATTTTCTTGAAACTCGGAATTTCGGCAATCTATATATTTCTAATTAATTTTGTTTGGATGGTAAAATTGTATAATGATGGCACTTTAGAGAAGACATAACCACCCCATCCCTCGCCAATACGCTCTTAAGCGACTTATCAAGGAGAAATGGTTTAAATACAAGTTGTAGTTCTTTATATGTTTTGATACATTCCTAGTTTTAAGAAAATCGTTGGACCCGTTTTAGAGAACATAGCAGAAAATTGAAAAATACTTTCTGTAAAAAACGTACTTCCGGTCATCCAATATTATTCAAACTCGGAATTTCAACAACATATTCAATTCTAACTAATATTATCTAGATGATAGAATTGAATAGAAAACCTAACCCCACCCGTCCCCCAAAAGTGCCCTGAATGAATTTTTCCAGAGAATGTTTTATGTAAAAGTTGTAGATCTTCGTATGAGTAGTTGATATATCAAGTTTGAAGAAATTCGGAGCCATTTTTGGGAAAATTATAAAAAACATGAAAAAAACCATCCAGTAAAGTGATACTCCCGGTTGAGGAATTTTGACAGATAACCTACTGTCGGATACCATACCTAAAGAATACCAAGTTTGAACTTTCTACGAGTTTTCGTTTTTGACCTATGCTGTTCACATACATATATACAGATAAACCATTTTCTAAAAACCTCTTTTTTGGATTAAGGAATTTCAAAATGTGTATTTCCGGTGAAAACTCGTATCGAAAATTTCACACGATTACAGTATTTCCTCTTACTACGAGCAAGAGAAAGTAAAATTGTATTTGTTTTTCTGTACCTATGTGTTTGTTATATTTAATCAACAAACACTCGATTATTAAATAATCATTTCACATCATTCAACCAAATAACAAAAAATGTAAATTAGTAATTCTTTATAGATTTTACAAAAAAAATATAAATAAATATTTGGGCCTACTTAAAACTGCTTATAATTATATAATGAATCATTACATGAATACAAATATTTTATAAAAATTAAAATGAAAACATAAAGCGCTAATAAAATAATAAAACTCAAATTGAAAGCACACATTGCTTCCTATTATGATGAAAAGCATTATACAAATTCAAAGTTGAATAAATTTTGTAAAGGTCAAAAAAACAAAATATTTCTAAAAATTATAAATGTAACTTAAAGAAATAAAAATGGAAGAGAATCATTTTTCTCAAGATAAACTTTTTTTAAAAATAACAAATATTGTCTGACAAAACTTTTTGTTTATGCCTTGTGGATTTAGGGCGAAGATTTACATCAGTTTTCTTCATTGTGTATTCTTCATTTTTAGAAGCATTCAGAGATTTATTACTTAAAAATGATCCAACCAAATGTTCTTCAATTATGACATCTAATATATCCTTTTTACGTTTCATTTCTTTCAAATCTTCTTTTGTAAATCCTTTTAAATTACGCGCAGTGCTCAATCTGGGTGGTACATATTTCTTTACAGCTGGAAGTTGTAATTCTTTAAGAGCCTTTAGAGGAGATACTGGGCGGGCTCGAGGACGTCTTTTTCTTTTTATATCGCCACCAGGCAACTGCCAGAAACAAATTAAGTGGTTTTATGATAACTTTACCAGCTTCATTATTTAACAAATTTGATAAATAAAATCTGGGGTGAAACACACAAGACTTTGCAGTTTACAACTGTGACAAATTTGTACTGCATATGTTCAATTTTATATCAATGGGAGAATCTAAATTTGATAAAATGACTTTCTTGAGGATAGCATAAATTCCTCCTGTCTCCCAAAACTTCTTTAAAAGAATTTCCCGAAAAATATATTCAAACAAAAGTGATTGATCACTTTTCATAGTTAATATTACCAAATTTTATGGGCAAACTCGGCAAAACTGACAAACTTAAGTGAAAACGCACTTCCGGTTTACTCATTTTATCCGGATTTCATCAATGAAAGTTGTGTATTGATAAATGTGTTTAATTTGAAGTTGAAATGAAATATGCTCAACTTCAGTTTGGAATTTTAAGTTGGACATTTTGCAACTATTTTTAGATTTAGTACAGGTTGAACAAGCGATGAAAAATGGGTGTAGGATGTCACCCCGTGCTGCTCCCTGGCAGTTGCCATCCAATTTCTTGTGGGCAGAACATTCATGGATCTTGCGCGACACCGTCTTGCTACCATGATCTATGTATGTCTTCCTAGCCTTTTATTTCTACCTATACCTCTCGCAGAAGTTTAAATGGGAATCAACTGAATCCATCCTAGCAATGTGGTCGGCCCACCTCAATCTATAATACAGTTAACTGAGTGTTCTTTTGTCAGGACATACAGTTCACAATTGGTTCTACACCGCCTGATCGTGCCTTCACATACTGCACGGCAGATTTTGCTCTCAAATATTAAGAGACACTGTTCATTCGCTTTTGTCAGAGTCATGTTTTAAAGGCGTTGACCATTAACGTTTTATATAGTCGCAGTTTTTGACCCCTTGAAACAGTTTACTTTTCAACTGCTTATCCAAACCATAACAACATTTACAGGCCTTCTTTTTTTCGTTCGAGACTTTATTGTCCGAAGTTACAAGTGATCTCAAGGTAAACAAATTATTTAACTCGCAATGAGGACGGAAGTTATGCAACTTATACAGTAATCAATAATGGAAACGCGGCTAATATGATTACAAGTAAAGCAGGCTCTAATGAAATTCCAGCCTTTATTAAAACAATGTCTTTAACGACTTAAGCAAATGTCACGATGATCGGTGGCAACCTCCTATGAGCAATCATAAAAGAATTTTAAGCGGACTTAGAACCTGGTGATAGGCAGGATATGATGTTAGTTAAGATGATTCTCAGAGATTTTAATGGAAAGAATAGCTAAGCCCCAATGAGTGATAGAATAAGGGCTCGATGTTACAAGATAATGGTCCAAGAGAGTAGACAACCGGTGAGAATGGCAAGCATCTTTTTCTCTCATATAGAAATTCACCTTGAAATTGAATTTCTCTAGATGTCTTACTTGGAAATAGATAGATCATGCTTTAATTGATTTCCAACATGCATGTATTCAGGTCGTGAGGAGTTTTAGGGGCGGGTATAAACTCCGATCACTTCAACCAGGAAATAACAAACTGGCGTTAAAAAACAGAGAAATTATAAAATACAATTAAAAACAGAGAAACAAAGTAACATTGACAGAAAAGCATCTGTCACTGAGAAACTGAAGTTTGTAATAGATATAGAAGCCTTTAAAAATAAAAGAATACTATCCTTATACTCTGGAAACAATAGTAGTCAGAAGAAAATATGGTGTAGAGAGGGTATAAATAAGTCAAGTGATAACATGAAGATGTTGAGAAAGAAAGAAGAGTAAGTACGTCCGTAATGATGGATATGTTTCTGAAGTAGCGAAGCACTGAAGGAGGGAAATGATGGCGGGCAGGAAGAGAGCAACATCCGGATTAATATGGGGCAAAAGAAAAGGGAATTGAAAAAAGATCAGATGCAGAGTGATTACGAATAATCGAGGAGTATGAAGTTTTATAAAGAGGTAAGATCTGTTAAAAAAAGGGTATCAGCCAAGATTAAGCTGCATAAAAAGGGATGATGCGGGAGTTGAATACTAAAAGGGAACATATTTCCACATACGGAAGGAAAATGTTTTGAATTTTTGTACGTCCGAAACATCGAACACAGAAAATAGAAGAAAACAGTTTCTGGGTAGAGATGTTAAAATAAGGTAAGAGCTTTATAAAGAAGTGTATGAACTGATTTTGGAAATGTGGCTGTAATATAACCGTACTTATAAAAAAGACAGAAGATTAAAGTGGCCAATTTTCGATGCACACAATATTCTGACGATCACAAACATATAATATAAATTTGAAGGCAACCAAAAAGGCAGATCAACAATAGATTTGGCACCAATGACCATAAATGTTGACGCGCCTTAAATTAAAAAAAAAATAGATCACATCTTTATCTAGGGAGGGGGTGAGGTTCTTGAGAGCGCTGTTGAGAGAAATTTGATGAGAATAGAACCCAAGGCCTTTGTCACTTATAATTTACTTTTCAAAAGTCTTGGACACTATTTCGCGAGCCTCCATTGCCTAAGTACTTGCAAATTCTTGGAAAATTCTCAGACTAGTGAATAACCTAACTTAGTGAGAATAACCTTAACTAATAATAGGTAGCGAAGACGTCGATTCAAAGAAGTCTCTCGAAATTCACAGTTAACATAGTATAAGAAAGGCAGAATTACCTCAAATGTTCTCTCTAACTTGATGTAAGAGTTGGCAATACAAAGCATAATGACTATTTAGGATTTTCAATGGCACAAAGCGATCCAATACTTTTTTAAATTTACTTATTATTCTCGAACTTAAATTGATCGTAACAGGTGTTTTTGAGAATCCACTACACATATAATTTGTGAGTGAATTCTAGGAAATTGCCCTTTTCCTTAACACTGAACTGATCTCTCTTACCTATACTTACGGTTTTTTACAGTACATAATTTACAATTTTTTTTCTTTTTCAGTTTACTCTACGCTGATCGAGAGGGGAGTGAGGTTCGCGTACGAGATTGTTCTCAAGTGCCCCTTGGGTATTCAACTTAAACAAACAACATCAATCGTCAGCGGAATTATAGTTCTTTTATACGGGGCCGCGCGACGCAGAATGGTTGAATAGCCGAAGTCATGGAATAGGAAAAAAAAAATCTACGCAAATCTTTGGCATTCATCTTTCGATCAGCTGAAACACTGGAAATCCATTTCATGAACTAAAGGAAGGAGATCTGCTTATGGGCTTCAAAACAGCAAGAAAATACGTATATGGAGACCACAATAAGATCTAGGAATTTCAGGAAAGTTCAGAAAATTCGAGCTGCACGTTTCGAAGGTTTAAGGGAATTCAACTGCAAGGAACAACCCTAACGGCCGTGGCGAAGTCAGCAATGACATTAGAAGCAAACACTTAAGACCGGAAACAAATGTCTGGGAACTCTAACGACGCTACTCAATAAATATGTCTCTAGGTAGGCCAAAATCAACATATATGTTTATATATGGCAGCCCTCAGAACCATCGCATATGGTTCTGCGACTTAGATATTGACGGCAGTCTATGAATGCAGACTGAACTGCTGGCAATAAAAGTACTAAAATGTATATGCAAGCCAGTAATAGAAACGGTGTTTTCCATTCTAGATAGAACATTAAGTTGAAACATCTCTTGGCATGGAGGTAAGGCATGAAGGCTGCAGCGTTGAATAGACCATCTCCACAGAATGGAAAAAGATAAAGCGCCTAGTATGCGTATCAAGGTCATCCGAGAGGAAGAAGGCCAAGATCTCGAATGTGATGATTGCAATATCTTCCAAAAAATCATGTAAAATAGTCGAGAAAAAATTTATTGATAGAGAAGTGTGGGAAAACCTTAATACTGTGGAAACAAGAAGAAGAACCACAACAACAACAAATAAGTGCACTGAGAAGGCTCCCGGCGCCAATGACCATAGATGTTGACGTGCCTTAAATTAAAAAAACAAATAACACTATCCTGATTACCTTATACGCAAAACATTAGCCTAATGTTTAATAAATGCCCAAGTATTAATAACTACAAGTTACAATTTCCAGTTCAACATCGACTGAGTGTAGGATCATAACAAGCAATGCTCCAAACGAGTTTTACTAATGTAAGAAGTATAAAAAATAAGTGAGAAAACATATTTTATTATTAATATAAAAGATTTTTTGTAGCCCAACAAAAGCCACTAAGCATTCCCAAAAAAGCGCGCACTTCAATTAGCCGGCCGCCGGTTCATCTAGGGCTTGGAACAATAGTCGGTAAATTAATAGTTACAATGGATTTATAATAATGTTGTTTCTTTTAGAAAAAGTCTTTTATAGATAAAATTCTTGATTTGCTCTATGTTTCGGATCCTATTGGTGTCCCTCATCTGGAGCTCGTTGGGTAGAGAGAGAGAGAGAGACACATTCACACGTTATGAATGTACATATTATATTCAATTTCTAAAGAATTCCTGATGAAGGGTTCTAACGTTCTCGAATAAAGAGAAAATAAATATTTCTCTCTTTAAAAGACTTTCTGGCTCTTGCTGTTTAGAAAGTCTCCTTTTGTTAAACTTTTTTTTCTTTGTTAGAAAAAGAAAAAAAATCAATACAGCGTAGCTATCACAGATAGCGGAGATCAGACATCACAGATAATTTATCATAGGTAGTTTGCAGGAATTATTTGAAGAAGAAAAAAATTCTCTTACTGCCTTTTTTAAATCCCAATTTTCTTGTTTGTTAGAAGGTAAGCCTTCACATAGTTCATTACAAACTCTATCAAAAGATGCCGTGTCACTACTTGGCGAAGAAGACAACCTGAAAAAATCAATATAAGTCAAGCTCAATACACAAACTGAATGAAGCATATATCAAAACAAATCTTTAAATTTTAATGATAAGCGTTTAATAACCCAAGTTTATCATAAATCATAATATATAAAGGCATTACAAAGATAGTAAGTTTTTTTGGAGCATATTAATAAATAATAATGATTAAAAAATTTAAATCTGTTGTGACTATCTCTTGCTGCAAGTATTTCAATTATTATTGACAAGATTACTTCAAATTTGAAGTAAACGTTTAATAGCACTTAACAAGGCACATAAATTTAGGTGGTGTAGATTATGCATATTATTGATCACTTCTTAAGACACTGGATCTATTTGCATGCGCCTATATTTAGAGCACTAGACAGCATCTTCACCAATCTCCAAAAAAATACAAATTGCAAATTCTAGTTAAGCCTAACGCTACAGATACCCAAAACATCATAAAATAATGTTTCCGGAAAATATAATAATAGATATATATTCACGCAGTTGGCATTCCACATTTAAAGAAATTTCTAGGGAGTCGGTTTCTTGAAAATTCCAAAAACTCATAACACTATTCGTAAACCCAAACCACAGTCATAATTTCGGTCAACTAATTTTTCTTTAAACATCAACAATTAAATTGCTATATAGATGTATTTTATAATATGGCTCTTTTGAGGAAAGTTGCAACTCCTCAGGAAACCCCTCTCCCAAACCAAAATTCCTGGAAATGACAAATAAAAAAACCTTTTACTTAATCAGTTAATTAAGATTAAATTGGATAAAGAAAAGTCGCAGTAAGTTTTCATCGATTTTGATATAAACCTTTGTGTCGGATCCGATAATAGTATCTAACAAAATATGCGTTTTTCGCCTTTGAAACATTTTCCTTACATAAAAGAGAGAAAGAGATGATTTCCAAAAAAATAACTATACACATACACACATTCGCACAGAGATTGAAAAGAGTTAGAGAGAAGAATTAGGGGGAAAAAAAACATTTTTTTTAATCAGAGACATTTTCCGTGATAGCCTGCTTCTTTTTGAGGTGGTCATCGACCAGTTTCGGGAGTTCGCCCATCTTCAGGATGCGTTTGTCAGTGTGATAACACAGACTTACACAGAGCAAATTCAGTTTACACACTCATTTTTTTTAATATTCAATGGACCTTACTTTCAAAAATTTGGCATGATCTAATATCTTCTCTTTACAAAGTAAGAGAAAGTATAAATGTGTTGTATTTTATTTTTCTAACCTGGTATCAGCAGTGGTTTCTTCGTCATTAGCAATATCAAAGCCGAGAGTTGAAGGCATAAGAACTTTAGCTTTCTTTTCAATATTATCATTAGAAAGAGAAGTTACATTGCAAATGATTGGAAAATTGGGAGATGAAGATAATTCTTGCACATCCTTGGGTTGTATAAGCTGACTTGGCATTGGGCGACCTCTTTTCTTTGGGCGACCAATTTTCTTAGAAGTTTGTTGCCCCCAATCCTTCTGAAATCAAAAATAAAAAGTAAAAAACGACGAGTTAATGATTTTAACGAATAAATAATTCCAGAAAATATTATCATATTTCTTTTAATCACTAGAATTGCGCTTGCAAATTAGCTTTTTTTTTTTTTCTTTCTTTTTTTTTTTTAATAAGGTGATATGCACTGCGACTTTAAAGATCTATTAAATCCCAGCACTGCTTCCTCCGTGCAGTGACGGCCTCCGAGCTGCGTTCTCTAGCTACAGACAACACTACCCATCACCGGAAGTGAGCAGTAGAGGCTCCTAGGAAAAGAAAATCTGAGGGCAGGATGTTTGGATTCGGAGCCGGGATCTCCGCGTCGCTGGTCCAGCGCGCAACCACTGAGCTAATCCCTTCCCTCTTCCCCTACTCTTGGTGAGAAATATGTGTTTGTGTGGTGTATGCGAACAAAATATCTAAAAACTAAAAACCGCAGGAAGCTCAAATTTAGTATTCCGTTTAAGTGCTACCTCAGCATCTAACACGGAGGTATCGGGCAAAATCCATCAACGAACAGTGACTGCTGACTCGTTTTTCTGCAGTTTTCAAGAAAACGGCTCCAACGATTCTCTTTAAACTTGGCAACTATCGGCACATATAAATACCTACTTTTATTTGAGACATTTTCTCGGGAAAATTCATGTTTTGAGGTACTGAGAGAACAGTAGGATTACGCTTTTTTCTAACGCACCATTTCAGTACTAAATTACCATCTAAATAATATTAATATACTAGAAGCATTGATAAAAAAAACCTTCGGCGCAATAGCCCATGAAAATCCAAGGCTTGCCAGGCGGAGATTTGTATGGGGGCGTGTGGTATGCATGCCGCAGTTCGCTCGCCGATTAGCTCCAGCCTTCGCTACCTATGACGCACGCTACCAATTGTAGCTTCCCACTTTTTTTCACGATACTGAGTCAACACCGACTTGCCCTCACGGGAATCGAACCCTGAATTCTCGCACTAAAGGCGAGAGCGCTAGCCACTAGACCAGGACTTTTGTTTAAATGATTCTGTAATTTATGTAGCGGCTCCTCTCCCTTGCAAAAACTGCGTCAAGTCCTGCGAATCTTCGCTTTTTGGTTATACAATTTCTATACAAACATTAGCGTGCGAGAGAGAGAAGGGAAGAATTTACACAAAAAAAATCGTTTTCGAAGGAATTCATGTAAAATGAATTTCCGAAGTGAAACATTCTCAACTTACAGCAGAATGAGAAAGTAAGCATTTCTATAATTAACCAAAAAAGCCCCATGGATTTGACCTCACACAGCCAAAAACAGGAATCATCATGTAAGCTGGTTAGCTTTTGCCAATCGGCACACCTTTGATTGTAGACCAATGGGGGGCTATTCTCTTCAGACGAATCGCGATTTGGTCTGTGTTCTTCAGACGGTCGAATTCGTGAGCGGAGAGTGCAGGGGGAACACTTCATTCAATGTACTTCGAACGACTACGGACATGCTCAAGAGGCGTGCCAGAGCTCGTGATCAGCCTCTAACTACGCTGCAACAGCTCTTACGGGTCTTATGATAATACAAAAGACATACATATCAATAAGTGTAGCATTAGAATCTTCTTTAAAAATATATAAAGTTATAAATGTATATAGATATACATTTCTTCAAATTGCTTTTTGCTAATCAAGAAAATTAATCAGCTTATTTACCTTTGAAACAGATGAATGAGTTCTTGTACTTAAATCTTCTCCTAATCGTTTCTTTAAAGGCACATCCACAACGAGATCACAGGAGCTGCTATTAGTGATATTCACATCATTAGATGTATATTCATAATGTTTTTCAGTCGAAGTCACTAAAAATTGTGGCGTGCTCTCACAATAACTTTCAAAGCTTCTTGTGTTGTTGCTTCCATCATCTTCAACTTGCAACACTATTACATTCCTCTTATCTTCAAGAGAATCATTAGAAAATTCTTTATCCGGCGATATGAACACAGATGATGTCAGATTGTTATTAATGTGTACAATTTGAGTGCGAGTGAGTTCGGATTGTATATCTGAAAAAAAAGAAGATTGTAATAAGCCCTAAATTAGCAAAAATATCAATTATGTACAAAAGAACGTAGGATCCAGTTAAAAATAGAAATAAAAACAAATTCAAAATGAATTTTATTTACAGAACAGATTTTACTTACAAATGTCATTAAATGCTACATTACTAATTGCCAATTCTAATAAGGTAAAATGGTTTTAAATATTAATAAATATAAACAAGTTTCTTTGTTTACTAAATCCATTATTATTGAATACACAAGATTTTAACTAAAGGAGACTTTAAACGTCTCTAAAGGAGACAGGTACATATTTAAATTGTAGCGATAGGTTCATCGTTATTCATTCGAAAATCGAATGAATCGAATAGAATTTTCATTGTTTCAAATGAAAATTAAATGGTTTAAAAATAAAATAAATAACTAAAGAAAAATAATTAACAAATGAAACAATTAATAAGATGAGGTAAAAGAACAGAACTTCACTTCAGGTTTTATCACATAAAGTTGAAATTTACAATATCTTAACATTTGGTATGTTCTGCCAATTTTTTAGAAATGAGAATAGTTTAAGGAATAATTTTTCTTTCCTTTAAATAATAATTTCATTCATTCAGTCATTATGATATTAATACAAACATGTCATTAAACAATAACTAAAGAATTAATCAAGAAATAAAAATAGTTTACTCCTGGCAATATTGCACAATTATTCGAAATGCAATCTGTTTCAATTTCGTAATTCTACAAAATTCTGAACATGAACTAAAAAAATAAATAAAATGAACACACACATGGGAGGCTATTCAAAAGCGAGCGGAATAGTTATAAAATTAAAATCAACATTTTTACTGAATTAAGTTGAAGAACTTTATTTTTTCCATTTTTTAACTTAATCCAAACTGAAGAGAAGCAGAAGCTACATAATGCTCATAACATAAAAGTCCTATACAGATATTTCAGAATAAAAATTGTGCTATTGAGAACTAATTATTTGACAAAATTAGTCAAAATTTTTAATACAAATGCATTCTGAATAGAACAATATTTTTGATTGCTGTTAAGAAACTAAATATTAATCTATTTATATTTGTAAATTAGAGAAAATAAAAATGTGGATATACTCGTAAAAGACACGAATTGTCTTTAACTTTCAATTTTTGCAGATAAATCATTTATTACAAAAATATGGTACATAGATAGAAGAAAAAGAATTACAGATGTAATTTAACACCTTAAAATCAATGTGAATCCATAAATAAAAATTGTTTGCAGTGAATAATCTCTGATCTGATCGTTTAATAGGTGACTAATTTAATTTAACGGGGACCACCTATTAGATTTTGGAAGTTGAAATGAAACATGCTTCTTTTTAAGTTTTTCATCTTTACAATGTAGCCATCTTTTACGAAAAGAAATTCTTGGAGATGGCGTACTAGCTCTTACGGAATCGCCTCTTTCCTTATAATAATGAAAGAAAAAACAATGTTAGTATTATTCCACGAGTGCTAAACTTGTAACATTTAACTCTAAGTTAAAAAAAGAGAAAATTTTCTTACCTTCTAATAAATTAAACTTTAAATTAAAAAAGATTTTAGTATATATTTTTTTTTAACTTACTGAGATGCAAAAAGAGAACATCTCATGCTATAAATGAGGGCAATTCATATTGAAAGTGAACATTCTAGTTAAAATTAAGTAAGGCTAACTGAAATGAGATAAATATATGTTTATACAAGTGGTTTCTAAAAACAAAAACATAAAACTGCTTGTCATAAGGGGAAAAAAATCAAATTTCGTTCTCCAAACTTTGACTACAAATTGGTGTAAAATTTCAGATTTATTTCTCGCAGCTGTAATTAACTCAGATGTTGAAAATGAAAAAAGGTGAATAAAGTAAATAAGATTTCAGAAGGTGCATACTCACTCCTACTCTTTAATCGGACAGTCAGTCTTCTTCTACGTTGATTTCCTAACTGTGTCTGAGATGACTGGTCCGTTTCTTCGTCCTCTGCTAAATTACATCTCTTTCGGCGATGGTGAGTTAGGAACACATTTTTCCTTTTTCTAGAAACCTGTAACAAAAATCCTAGTATAATTTATGGTGAAAGCAACATAATAAAGGATTTCTCCATCTAATCAATAGAAGAAGACATGATATTGACCAAAATCTAAAGTGAAGAAAAAAAAATTCAAACGGTATCTGACATATGACAGTTGCAACAAGCGTAGAATACGTATTCGTTTTTCAACCTTCCCTACCCCTCCAACTACACTGCTATGAGAAAACGTTCGTTCGCTTTTTACCAAATAGATGCCACCCAAAAAACTATTCTACGTTAAAATTATCCTCACTGAAGCGTATGTTAACTAACCTACTATAAATAGAGGGGGTCATATTTACAAAGATGCGTTTTCAAATATAGCAAAAGGAGACACAATTTAAAAAAAGAGCAAGGGAAAAATTGGTTCTCCTTTATTTTTAGTTTCCAAAATTGTTAATTTTTACTTAAGAAAATTCTATGCTGAATGAAGATTTAAGAAAACAAGTTCGCCCAACCCCAACATTCTTGTCAAATATCACATTTAGTCAATATCTAATAAATACGTGTTTTTAGAGATTTGTTTTTCGAATTGGCAACACTGTTTCTAGTGAGAGTCAATTTGATGCTGACAGCTGATTTTTGCTCAGAAATGGACAGTGTTGTTTTGCCATGCCACCATGACCATGAATAGATTTACGCCAGACAACGCTTGTTGCAAATTGTGTAAATTTATTTCGAAAATCGTGGTTCAGTTCGCGAAACTTATCGTGCGTTAGGTCCATTTTACGGTCGACATAATCATCCATCTGAGCAAGTTATTCGAATAACCATGAACGTTTTCGCACCAGCACATTCTAATTCATAATGCGTATCTGCACAAAAGAAGTTGTTGCTGTTGTGGAATTTAATGTTGATGAGGACCCCAATCAGATTTCAGAGAAATTAGATCTCTTTGTCGATACAGTTTGCTTCTGCTAGTCCCTTTATTACCATGCAATAATATCCTACATCTGTAGAAGACTAGAGTCTTGAGAAACATGTAACTTAGTATATACTAAATTAAACTTATTAAAACACAAAAGTGTTAAGTACAATTTATTCATTTTTTTTAATTCTGTCTCCATGAAACATTTAAAAACTCATTTTTTTAAGAGAGTCACTCTATATATTAAAACATAATTTGATTTGTCTGAACATAGAAGTAAAAATAGCATTTGCTGATATATATTTATATATGTGGCATCTATCATTGACAAAATATCAGTTTATATATATAATACCCAATTGGAAAATTGCTTTCCAAATTTCACGTAGTTCAACAACTTCGTAATGCTTATACATGAGAGTGAAACTATTAAAAAAATATTATGGCATTTGATTAATTTTTTCAATTTCAGTTTAGTCACTTAATTTGACTGCTTGAATCGTCTAGTAAATAATATTGACAATAATGAGGTGTTTAACAATAATATATTAACCTTGGCTTCCGCTTCTCTACTTGTTTCATCCTCATCTGAAGAACGTAATTGTTCTCTTTTCTTGAAACTCTAAAAAAAGGTGATAATAATAATTATTAAAAATCATAGTTTTTTACATTTCTAACTGAAATTTCCTTTAAACTTGCAATGTTTACTAAACGTTTACTGGGTTGCATTATATATAAATTAAGATGATAAGAATTTCCTATCTAGTTCTAGACTTCCGCTTAACCGATTTTCTTCAAATTTGAAATTCTAGTAATGCTTTTAATATTGTGATGAAATGGTATTTTAGAGGAAAGCAAAATCCCCCCTAGAACTCACAAAAAATCAATTTTCTTGAAAAAATATTTACAATAAAAATAATAGGCATTTAAGTTGCATGTAGTTACAATAAAATTGATGGAGCTATTTTCGAGAAATTCGCGAAGAACTGAAAACATCAGCAATGTCGCATAGTATTGATACAATGTATTTCCTGCTAAATTCTATTTTCAACATTTGACAGATCGCACTGTCAAAAAAAAGAAAATGAATATTATTACTTCCTCTCCATTTTCATACCACTATGGCAAAGCTTATAAGCACACCAGGGGCATTACATCAACAAACCAGAGATATCTATTCTGGGTGTTCAAGTCGTTCAGAGAACGTCCAAAATTTAAAATTTTCGCTCATAAAAAGTGGTTAAGGGTGGGTGTAGCAATTACAAGTTCTATATATCATAAAAAAATGTCTCATATATCATAAAAAATCTTTTCAATTGGTTGGTTTAAAGTCCGTCCAAATTAGAACGATGTTTTTATTCATCGGTGGAATTTATTTGACTTTGATAAACTGACAATTGCAAATAATTTATCCTGAATTATTAATGCCTAGAATTTGTTTAAGCAAATAAAGGCAATTACTATATTTACATCTTTTCTAATAAGAATACTACTTACATCATTATTAACTGAAACTGAATCTTGATTTTGACAACCTCGTCTTAAAGCTTCAGCTCTTATCTCCCCTAGACCTCTCCAAAACACTTCCACATTACGTAAAGATGTTGTCTTAGGAGGACTGTTTGATCGTAAAGAGGTTGGAACATCCAACGGATCTTGTAAAATCTCTTCTTCAATGAGGCTTGTGGATTCTTCCTCATCAACACTTACCATTTCAAAGTTAAATACAGAATGTTGTGAATGCCCAGAATCATCTAAAACAAACATACAACCATTTACTTACAAATTCCAACTAATCACAAATCGAATTTAAAACATTTCAGATAAGCAGAACTATGGTAACGATTGTTTCAATAATTAGAACCATGGCGAACGCATAAAGAGATGCGGTTATGAATATGCAAAGTAACTCAAAAAAATGTATTTACACCACTATCTGGTCATTTAAGCCAATTTTTTTAAAAAGCGTATTGGCGAATTAAATTATAGCGGCAGTATGTAGTGATAGTAATATCCAGTATTTATTGTACAATGGTATAGATCAGTGGTCGTCAACCTGGTTGATTCTAGCTTTTATAGTGAGCGGTGGGAGTTTTCTGTTATTTCCCCATATATCACATACATTGCTAACAACTTCGCCAGATTGATATTTTTTAGAATATATTTTTCGAATTTATTTCTGAATTTGATTATTTCATTGAATCTAGTTAAAAGATCATAGGATCGCTTCTCGAAGTATACATGAAAATAACTCCTTAAAATATCCAAATGCATGGAAAATTATGTGTTTTTTTCATTAATATCTTTCCTTCTAGTAGAATCAGCCTCTATTGCTGTTAATCATATTATCAACAAAAGGATAAACAATCTTATATCACTAAAAAAGAAGACCTTGTTTGTTCAAATCGGACAACAAATTTTAGTTTCACAATAACGTCTCATCAATCTTTAATTAACAGTAATATTAACAAACTTATTGTTTTCAAATTTATAATGCCTTTATCTTAAAATGAAACAGCTCCGGCATTATAGTTTGGTATAAATAGAGTAATTAATTAAATTTAAAGTATCTTTGTATATAAACATAGTCAAGTACAAATAAAAATATAAATTTAAGTAAATATGATTTTCAAATCCCCTCTCTAAGAATTACTATTAACTTACGCTAAATTCAGTTACTGTGCCATCGGTGGGCATTTCAAGTTTAAAGTATTGTAAACATTGCAAGTTTAAAGGAAATTTCAGTTAGAAATGTAAAAAACTATGATTTTTAATAACAGGAAATTTCAACATCAACAGAGCTACAAAAATGAGCGATAGGTACTAAAAGATTGACGACCCCAGTTGTAGATAATCGTATGATGGATAGATCCCTCATTTGAAAGTCAGGATCATAAAATAAAATGGCAGAGGTACGCTTAACATTCGAAACACACAAGATCATTCTATGTGTTACTGTTAAGTTTGAGAATGTATATGAAGTACAACGACAAGACGATGGGAGTTTGAAACAGATCCGCCGAAATCAGGTTGTCTGGACCATATAGCTACCCCAAAAGAATAACACTACAGAGTCTGACACAAAAGTCCAGGTTCGGGTTTTACCCATCTAAGTTTTACCACAGTCCGAACAAATCGGATCACAACCTTGAAAGGACATAGCTTAAGCTCTTCTAACGATATCCTATTCCGGCCAAAGGTCCTGAACCTATCTCCTCTCAGCCCAAACAATCCGTCACGAAAAGTACGGATGTTTCTTCCTCTGTTTCACAGACTCTACAAAAGGGGTCAGGCATGAGCCCCATTGTATAGAGACGTCTCCTTATTCCACAATGCCCAGTGAGGAAACCAACCAGATACCTGAGGGAGGTCCGTGAAAGACCCAGGATGCAGGAGGCTAAATGTCTTTGAGCACTTAATTGTAGAAATCAAATATGATTACTTTTGCCGCGTATATAAATACAGCATTAGTACAACATATAGTTTTTACTTTTTTCTGTTGGTATGTACATTTTTGTGGACCTCCCAGCAGTTATATACATATATTAATGATTTAAAACTTATTGCAAGCTTCTTTTTATCTCTAATTCATAAATTTTAAGATCTTCTTAATATAAGCTATAACCTGAAATTCAGTTTCGTATTCAAATTTATTGCTTCCCATAGTTGACACTAAGAAGATCATGATAAAAGGGAAGGAAAAACATTTTCATCCTCTCTTTCAATTTACGTGGACCACAAATTATTATTTTGTAGATAGATTTAAGTGAAAGTGCATTCTCCAAAACACGCAATCAATAGTGCGTCTTTACTCAATATATTTAAGCAAGGTTCGTAAAATAGCAATTTCCACAATATTCATTTATTTAATAAGTAAGTTAGTATGCTGAATAACTTTCATTTCAAAAATTTTCTTCACAGCGTAATTGTATTAATTTCTAAGACATCATTAATAGTTCTCTTACAGAACTCTTTTTTCTGATAAATAAAGGAAACTGTTTACTTTATTGTGATTAAAGTATTTTTTACAAAATAATTTAATGTTCACAAATTTTACAAGAAAGAAATTTTACTATCAGGTTTCCGATATGGAATTATCCCTCCCAATAAAATTCGTTAGCACAATTCCAGTTGCCTCTTCTTAAAAGTGATGAGAGTTTGAACAATATATAAGGATTGAGGATTTAATTCCAAATCTGTTGACCATTTTACAATTAAGTATTTTGTTCTACAAGGTTGCTCAATTGCAAAGTTTCTCAAGGCTAATCTATAAAAATCATTAACGTTACCATGTTATACGAAAAATGTTAATATGAGTATTCAAGTCTATCTATGCTAACTAATAAATCTATAATTAGGGATTATATAAAGTGAAACTACTATTGTAAAAACATTGAAACATTAGAGCAAAGGAAAAGCACCTTATTTTGCGATATTATTTTTCTTAATTCTTTATTAAACTATCCATACAACGGTCTCTGCCCACTACACCGTGCCATACTAAGACCGTAATAGGAACGTGTCAGGCGCTCTGATCACTATCTAGGCCCACTGCAACGGATCAACAGTGTTTTATTATCGTATACAACACGTGTGATAACCGTTTCGTACCTGTTTGGTCCCGTTCTATCGGTTGCTGTGCATTTTCCAGTTTCATGTTCACGCGGACGCATTGTCGCGGATATAACGGGGAGCATACGCAACAACAACGCAGTGGGCCGTCTGCGCATACCGGTACCTGCAAAATATTCTCTCCGTCAAATTGTTTAGGGTACGGTTTAGGATCACGGTGTTGGCCGGTGATGGAACGGTCTAGTGGGTATTGTTTGTACAATACAATACAAAGAATATTAGTTTGCATGTGTCGATACGGTTACGGTTCTAGAATGATACGGTGTAATGGGCAGAGACCTTTAGTTTATTATTTATTTTATTACCTCTATTACTCCAATCGTAAGAACATCCAGCAGAAACCAGTGATTCTACGCCATTTATTTCTCCTAATCTACCTCGTCGATCACCATGCTGAGCAGTCATAATTTGTTCTTTCTCCATTCCTTGAATGGGAGTAAGGCCGTTAGATTCTCTAGCACGGAGTATTTGTTCAACACAATATTTCATACACGGCAGACGATTTTCCCAATGACACATACATCCATCTAACGGTTGATTAACTGCATAAGCTAGTAATTCACCTAAAGTTATATCTTTGTAAGGACATATAGCATTTCCTGATTGGCACTGGTCAGCGGTATTGACAATGGCCTAGAAATGTAAACAAAATATTTTAAAACTAATACTGGAAAAGACTAGTCACAAAGGATGATAAATTAACAACCAGATTAAATCTCGCTTTGCCTCGGCCTTAAATGATTTGAACAAGTTACTGTTGGAACACTCCAGGCAACATGTTCATAGAAATGTTAAAATGTTTGGAACTTCATGCCACGGAAGACTATAGGCAGACATGTACAAAGTGTACTGATAACCATGGATATTACAGGCTTATAATGAAAACATGGAAAACTACATCATTTCAGACCATGGAAAATCAAAAGGAAGAAGTAATAGAAGTTCCCAGAATTGTAGACTGAACTGGAAAATAAAAGTAGTAAGTAAAGTGAAGAACTAAATGAACCGTAATGTAGTTCTCTTACACTAAATAAATAAATTAAGAACAAAAAACTGGTGAGCACAAAAAGAAAAATTTATCAAGTATAGCTCCCAGGTACAAACATTCAAAGGGTGTCAAATAGTTCAAGAATTTATAATTAATCAGTGAAATCTGAAATGAAATCAATGACAAATGAAATCTGAATTTCTTTAAATTTTCCCAATGTTTTTCATTTATACTGCAAAAAAAAAAAATCCTGCTTTCCTCTACCTACTTCATACATTAGATATGTAGGTGTTCCGTTCAAATTCTAAACTTATGTGGTCTTCTTTTAGTCGAAAAATCTTGAATGAAACACACTTAAACGACTTTCTCTTACTCTAACTCAATTTAATCGAGACATTTTCTTTAAAATTGCAACGTATACAGAGTTGAGCTGAGCTAGCCATAAAAATAGTGGTGTAGATTTTACTTACATACGTGAACGGCCTTACGTGGAGCGCTCTATGTCAAAACCACGAAAGCTTTTGCAAATTTAAACTAACTGAGTTCCAATACCCCTCTAAAATAATTATTTTTAATAAAAGTGAATAAATTAAAATGAAGTAAATAAATTTCTATCTTCACAGCAAGCATTCCAAGTTCGCTGGAGCCATTTTCGACAAAATCATGAAAAATGAAAACATCATTGTGTAAAGCTGCATTTCCGGTTGATGAATTTTGCTCGAAACATTCGTGTCTGATGCAGTGGTAGTACCTAAACGGAATACATGTTTGAGCTTCCTTCTACTTTTCGTTTTTGAGATATTCTGTTAAAACACAAAGGCCATTCGCTAAAATCATTTTTTCGTAATCAGGAAACCTCAAACAAAACACGCATTTCCGGTGAAAACTCAATTTCGAAATCTGGCACAATTGCAATACTTCCTCTTTCAAGGAATAAGAGAAAAAAAGTCCGTTGGATGTGTGGCCGCAGATTAGAGATAAAACCTAGAGTTTTTGGCAGTTTTCATATTTACCTAAAAAAAAGTTTTTTTTCCTTCAAAAAAATTCATTGAAATGAAGGGATAAAGAAACAAATTTTCCATTCACAACGCAAACGTATGAATTAATCTTCAGTGATCAATGAGATAAAGCTTCTAAGTGGAGCTGTTCCAGATTTGTGCCTCTCTATTAATATGTGAAAAAAAAGAAATTTTCCTCTACTTTGGTCACTTATCACTGAAAATAAATCCAATTCTTTGAGTCACTGGATTTTTCTTTGGAACTTCTCTTCAATGTATTTTTATTGTTATCATACAGAATGATATTTTTTCTCTTATGTTTCTTTTATCAGACCCCAAACGATAAAACGAAATGTGAAAAAGTTGTTAGGAGATAATGAAAAAATGTGAAATCGTGAATTTTAACATTTAAGATTAGTCGCTGAGGAAGTACTAGTCATACTCTCAACGTATGAATGAAAATATCTCCTTACAAAATTATATATCTAATACTTGTCTCTTTTTTTTACCTAAGAATTTCATCCTTAAGGTTTGCATTCTACTCTTAAGCATATTATAAAAAACCTGTGTATCTAATTCTTTGTTCTCCCATTGGGAGTTGACTACATTGGGGAACTAATATCTTATTGTCAACATGTTATTGATTCAAACAATTCTACATGTATTAAAGAACTTAAAGTGCTAACATCAACTCATAATTAGAACTCCATTGCAACTTTAATCCTGACAGATGACTACAGTTGGAGTTTGGAACAGACTAGTTTGAATTCACAATAAGGATTTTGGAATAATAAGGATACTGCGCAATTAAATTCGCTGATGTTTGAATAAATACTGGAAACATGTGGAAATGAAATTTACATTACCACTTATGTGATATAAATACTTATTTCGAGTTCAAAATATTGCTATTGCAATAGCAAAAATCTAAATTAAAAACAGAAATCATTGCCAAAATAACAATATTATCTCAATTCCCTACTTATACATATTTCTAAGAAATTTTGAAAATAACTTTATCATTGCCAAAACAGAAATCATTGCCAAAATAACAATATTATCTCAATTCCCTACTTATACATATTTCTAAAAAATTTTGAAAATAACTTAGTAATCTATGACAACGAAAGCCACCACCTAACTCCATGGAACAACGACATAAGTAATAAAGACAAAATTTAATTACATCACAACTAAATTAAATTTAATAGATCTTAGAAAATAATTTTTTAAAAGAAAAAAGTAATTACCATTTGTGACGTAGAATCCGGTTGAGATAAAATCAACGGTTCATGTGAAACTGGATTATTGTCCAAAACGTTATCCTGCTCAATTTCATCAGTTATTACTAAAGCTTCCGGTTCTGGTTCTATAGTTTCTAACAACTTTTCTTGATATTCGTGAAGAATATAAGATGTTAATTTTGTCTTTTTTTTGAGTGGTCTGTTCCCCTGATACCACTGGAAATTACCATTTAAAATTGCTTGTTGAACTTCATTATCGTTTTCGCATTTTATTCCAGGATAAATGTAAAAGCATTCACTAATTTTTGTTTTAATTTCTTGTGCTGGTGATTCTTTGGTTAATGGCTGGACTAATTCTACCCCATTATCTTCACCATCATTATTATCACAATCAATTTTAATTATGTTCTCCACTGGCACATGCTAAAATATAAAATTATTATATTTTCATCACTAAGTAATTTGCAGAAAGATTAGATAGAAATTTAAAAAATATCTATAAAGTTAAAAGTAAGAGACTGGTATGATTTGTTCATTAAATTTATCTTACTTGCACCGTTTCACATGTAGAAATACTGGGATCTGGTGGTATTTCAGTGGATGCTAAATCTCTGTGAATGACATCTGAATTTCCAGCTATAGTATGAGCAAATTTTGGACCATCTTCTATATCAATCTCTGATGTTAATTCCAATTGTTGCTAGAACATTTATCAATAATGAAATAGGACCTCTATCCTTATTTAACATAAAGAGAAATTAACAATTGGGCCCAAAATTGGCTATGAAGCCGTTGCAAACAATATAAGAAACAAAATGAGATCTCTTAGAGATCACTAAAAAAAAAGTCACATTAAGAAACAATTCGATAGTGCAGACTAATTACCATGTAAGATGTTGAAGGACTAGGCTGCGACAGAGATAGAGCAGTCACAATTTGCGAATCGCCAGTATCCTGAATAAGCTGAGAATAAATTTCTTTTTCTTCTTCTTCTTCATTATCTGATTCCAATTCAAGATTTTCTATTTGCTCATCTTCATAATCAACACTTTCATTATATTCTTCGCCAACTTCCACTTGTGGTACCAGTTCTGTAACTACTAATCCAGAACATGAAGTAATTTCTTCCTTAAACACCTATAGAAAAAATAAAAAATAAGAAGTTAACATTTCTTTTACTTGATTAATATCTTTGGATGGATCTCCTTCAATGACATTCAATTACACAAAGAATTTTCCACACTTTAGTTACATGAAGCTTATATTACCTATAGTATTTTCTGAATCATAAGACACACTTTTTTAAACAGAAAAAAACCACATAAAAGCATCTTATTTCCTCAAAGCTAAGTACCAAGAAGGAAGTGGCCCAGCAGCAAATCCGCCCTGTCAGATATCAGAGAGTATGCCATTAAATGGGATACTACCCTCGAGGGAACTAGGGCAGGAATATTCGGGCCAAGAAACTAACACTCTAGAACCCATGGGAAGGATTCCCAACATCTTTCAGGCGGAAATATACACAACTGAAAGATGTGCTCAATTTAAACTCGACAGGGGATATTGGAATCTGATATCGATATCGAAACGGAGGAAACTCCGATACAACTCCTCTCGGACTGCAAGGCTGATATTCAGAGAAGATTTAGGAGCCGAGTAGTTTAGCAGGAAGATGAAAGATTCCTGAGAAGCGTTAATCTGGTGGGGGTGTTGTAGGCGAGATGCTCGCCTGCACACATAAGGGGTGCAGTTGGCCAGCCAGCGGCATCCAAGGGGCATGGCACAATAAACTGTGGAGGTCGCAGTGCAGTAGGCCCCTTCTACAAAAAAAAATCTAATGTTCCGAAGGAAGGTGATACGGGATAAGTCGGCAATCCCTCATTTTATTTGTTACACGTATTGTAAAAAAAGAATATATGAATTTATTTTTATAATTTGTTTCTAAAATTATATCATTCATTTGGAGAGCAACCTTATCGTCCGAAATATACGGTGTGTATATTAATGTACAAGGCATTCAGAGAAGATTAGATTAAGCTGCATGGAGAGTTGGGTAGTCGATCACACCATAACGATTTCCGTGGAATCCCCTTGTCAAATACACTCTCAATCCTGGCCTTTTAAAGGATGAGGATGAGGATGTGGTTGGCCTTGACTCTCTTCTTCTAGAGTTAGAATAGCAGCCATTAATGTATGTTAGGGCTTGTCTCAGCAGCGTCAAGTATTACTGAACAAGATCCCTATTTTGCAGTAGCTTGCTAGTATTGGGTTACACGAAAATAAAAGGCGGACCAGCCTAGGCGTTGGATTTGGAAAAAAATCTGGTTGAAATTCTCGCCTTGCTCTCTCTTAATCCAGTTATATATAAAATGGCAAATTTTCTTTAAATTTCAAATTTTTCTTATTTGTCCGAAAATATTGAAATGGGGGGACCAAGGAGAGGCAGATAGAGAATATGATTTTACTGCAGAGAGCGACAATAATAATGAAAAACACTTTTGAATTAACGTCCCAGATTCCTCAGAACCAATTTTTACAAAAATGTTACAAATAAAATTGATAAGTATTAATATTAATAAGTGGATTTTTCACGGAAAAATGTTTTTCTTATAAAAGGTTAGGTATTTATGTATGATATATATACGAAGTTGAAGCCGTTTTCAAGAAAATCGCGAAAAACAAAAAACCGTTCAGTTAAGTCGCACTTCCGGCTGATAGATTTTGCCCGACACCTTCATGTCAGATGCATGGCAGTACCTAGACGGCATATGAAGTTTGCCTGCGACTTTCTGTTTTTGTGATACATGCATACACTAACATCCACAAAAAAATCAAAAATTAAATTTACTAAATTTTTAAATAAATTTGCCGTGATTTCTTTTTCGTTTCTTTCAAGTCATTTTTAAGTAATTATTTTGTAAATAAAATTAAATAACAAGAATTGCATAATATGTTCTGTTTTACTTATTCATTAAAATCATAATATAATATTATCAATTAAATAATATGTAACTGTTAATTGTAATAGATTTAAGTTAACATGTTGGAGCATATTAAAAATAAACGCTCTGTCAAGAGGGTTTACAACTAAGAAAAAATTAAGAGATAGAAAGAGGGCGAGAGGGAAGCATTTGCTAAAAACATTTTTTTCATACTCAGGAGATCCCAAAACATTTCCGCTCGAAAAATTAGCACGATCACAGTACCTCCTATTACTAAGATTATAAATAAATAATAAAATATGCCTCATCATAAATCTGATGTTTTTTCTTAATAATCCTAACAAATTTTTATACGGCACGCACACACAAATGAAGTAACACACACACACACACACACACACACACACACACACACACACACACATATGAATCTAACACTCATATACATATAATACAACTTAGCATTGCATCCTCTAACTCCTCTATCGGGTTACCTTGTTATCTTATCAAATATACATGTGCATTTATATAAAATTTACATCACAGATTTTTGGGGCTGGCATTCCTCCTACATACTGAGGTTGTGTATACAAATAATCTTGCTCTTCAGGCGGTGGTAGTTCTGGAACAGCTGATGATTGGGTGTCACTGGCGATGGGTGGATGATTTGAGTCTTCATTCATTTCAGGAGAGTGTGGTGGAGAATTGTTAACTGGTGATATTTCGGTTTCAGTAGTTTCCACACTAAGAGAACTTCTTGTATCATCCTGCAATTAAATAAAATCCTGTATAAATATGTTTGAACATTGTGTGTAATTTTATATTTTTAATCACCAATATTTAACTAAATAGTAGATAACAAATTATTAAGTAATTCAATTAATTTTTGTTATATGAAGATTTCTTTTCCACAAGGTCCGAACTGCCCTCTATGCCTGACTGAAGAAATGGACATGCAGCACCTTCACCGTTGTCCTGCATTGACAACTGTCGTTGAAGAATCCGACAGGCTACATGAAAACCAAATATTTTCCAAATTATACTGGGATGCCAGAAGTCAAATGGCAGAATTGCCATCAACGTAGGCGTTAAAAAAAACAAAAAAAAAATTGGACTTGTAACTGGGAGGTCCGTCCGCAGTTCAAGTCTCGCGTATAACTGCTAAATTTTATATTCGTTTATAAAAATGATAATAAAGTATGTGTTTCTGCCCCCGTCCAGACGCCTAATTTGGTAGTTGGAAGTAAAGCCCGCCTGAAAAAATAGGCATTACCTGACTTTTACTAATTATGCTATTACACAACACAATATAGCTTTACAATTCGATCTGCTACAGAAGCACCTCTACCGTATAGGGATTGTTGACACCTCCCATTGTCCTTTATGCGGCGGGGAAGACATGACAGAGGAGCATTTCTCTCTGCCACGAACTAAAAGATGTTACATCATCTGTGCAATCCACCTTCGTGTATGATGCACATTTATACTGGGCTGCCAGAAGAAGAATGGCCGAAAGGCCAAACTAATGGCGTTGTAAAAAAAAAAAAGTTTTACAATCAAACTAATACATCTAGTGCGGAAACAAATAAATACCTACATTATATTAATAATAATGCTTCTTTCCTTAGATTGTTAACTCGTGGAATTCCATGATTATTAGATGTTCAAATAAATAAAATTAGATGTTACATATTCAATCCTATCAAGTTTTCGCCTAATAATTGTATTAGTGTTAAAAAAAAAAATCTTTTTTCTTTAAAGCTCCTCTGGCCATTGCCATATAAACATCTCATTGTAATTAAATGACCGATTTGAAAACCATATGAAATGTATTTTATTTACTGAACTTCTGTTTACTAGTAAATTTTATTAAATAAAACAAAATAAAAGGAAACCCGTTATTTTTCTTCTCTTGCAGCAATTGCTAAAGTGGATGACTAGTTTTTGCACTATTTTTTTCTGAAATTTTTACATTCTACCCAGTGGCGGCTCCTAACTTGGATATGTGGGGTTCAACATTTTTTTTTTAAATATATTACCTATCATTATTAGTAGCTTCGCTAGATAGAAATCATGAAGTAAGCCAGGAGCCAGGTAAAAACTTGCATCGCTCCCTACAATTAAATATGTTAAATTAACAATAAATCTGTCACTGTGCACCCAGAGAAGAGCTGTGAAAAAAAGAGTTGTACCGTTTGAGTTCGAAAATAAGTGGTTAACTTAACGGATATTTGTATTATCTAAAAAAAGTGTTTCGGAGGAAATGTCAATGAGTTAGCCTGGGTCATATATATATAGTTCTTTTTATTACGCCATTTGCAGAGCTTTTTCAGCCATCAGGTATCTAGCAGTCCAGTATATTGCGGAGTTCTTCTCCATGTCATTCCTATAAACTTTATCGCGGACAATATCCAGAGACTGGCAAGAGTGCCCAGTCAGAAGGCGGAAATTGGCTGTGGCTACTTTTCTTGGCAGGCAACTGGGCAGGGCTGTCTAATCAGTATTTCCCATCGTTTACCGCTCGCCTATTTGCTGGGTCATATATCTTAGTGATGTTTTAAGCACCAATACCAACATCAAATTTTTATAAATATAAAAATAAAATATAAATATATTATATAAAAATCCTCACACACATCACAAAAAATAACGAATATGAGTAACGCCGTTACAGTGCAATGTGGAATGTGCAAATAACTTCGGGTAAGTTCGTTCAATGTTCAACGGACTTGTATCCCCCACTCTTATTTTAAAAAAGTTAATAAGAACATACACTTTTCTATACTAACACAATGAAATTTTTTTAGATATACGCCCAACTGTGAACCTCCAACTTCCTACGTTTTTATAGATCTCCTGATATGCATACAATTCATTCATTATACGAACATGTTTAAGGAGCTCTTATACTGATATACGTTCCTATTCTTTTATGTCTGATTTTCAGATTTGACAACAAATTCATTAAATGAATTTATTTTGATTATTTTGATAATCAGGCCAATTTTTACTGTGACTTAATGTTGTTCGTAACTAATACAAAAATGAAAATATTTTTTTTGATATTGAAATATTGAAATAAAATAAAATATGAAAATTAGTTCTTTTTTATTTTTTATTTTTTTTAATAGCTGGGGGTTCAGTCGCGCAATCGCGAATACTAGTAGCCGCCACTGATTCTACTTAATATACACACATCTCTGTAGAAGAGAATCCCCATATAAAACAAAACTTTTACTTAATAATTCATTTATATTATTCTTTAATTTTATAATCATAGTTATTCTCTTCTCTAATAATGGTATTGTTTATTTAATTATAATTATAACTTTCGTTTTCTGTAATTTGTAATTTATTTAGTCCACTACGAAACAAGTGGACTGTTCAATAAAAATGGAACAAAGCTGAGTTGTTTCTCACTGTTGTAGAGGTTTCAATGCCAACATCGCTTTTAACGTGATGTTGGATTAGTCGTCGACGTATCGGTTACAACACACCATGTTGTATTCCCTGTAGTATCTTGACATTTCTCTCTATCTGTACTCCCGGCTGCCAGACAACTGCAGCGTTTTGACTCATTTCTCATAAACCGTTAGGCTATCGGTCTTACACGGACAAGTCAACCCTACGTCCTCGTCGTGAGGGCTGGACAATGCACACCTTGGAGGGCGGTTAACAGGCCTCTGGTAGTTCTGGCGGGAAACCCCCGCAGGGCATCTAATCATTGTTTCCTTCCGTGTTTCCTTCGAACCCGATCTTTCCTCACCCATCTTGTGGGATGAGAGGTGTTCAAGACATCTACTCAGAGGCCACCCTGCGAACATCCTAGCCATACATATTTTCACTTTTTTTTTTTTTTTTATCCTACGCCTAGTTTGCCCTGGCAATCTCAGCCATGCGGCGTCTCGCGGCCCAATATAAATTTCCTATCGAGTTTGTGCTCGATCTTATGTCCTCCAATGCAGGACAATTGTCCAAATGTGATGCGACCATCTCGTCCAAGTTACAGAGCGGGCATACAGGCGAACTCACCACTCCAATACGACAGAGATGGCTCTGCAAATAATCGTGGCCCGTCTTCATTCTGAAGAGAGCCACTGCCTCACCTCTGGGAAGCCTCGCTGGAATACGGTTTTTTGCGTCGAGCAGGTCTGCCCATCGCCTTTGTTCCGCTGTCCTTCTCCAGGCCTGCAACATCTCGCTTTCTACGATGCTTTTTATTATCTTTTTAGCAGTGCAGAACGTGACCGGCATTTCGGGTTGGTCCTTCTGGGACCCCTGTTTTGCCAGTGAATCTGCCTGCTCATTTCCCCAAAGCCCACAATGCGCCGGTATCCACTGCAGGGCAAGCTCTGTCCCACGCAGGATCAACTTTTCAATTAGTTCCCGGCATGTATCTAGTTCCATTGTGGAAGCTTTGGTAGCGTCTGCCACAGCACTTATTGCAGCCTGTGAGTCTATAAGCAAGACCACTTTCTCAGCCGGTATGTCCAGCAATGCTTTCAATGCGAGTAATATCGCCTTAACTTCTCCGTCAAAGTTTGTTCCAAGACGGCCCACAGGTTCTGCCAACCGGAAGACTGAGGAGTAGACCCCTGCTCCGGCATTTTGCTTAGCATTTTCTGCGGAGCCGTCTGTATAAACATGTAGCCACGGTGGCGAGGGATACCATTCGTTGATGGTCTCCAGTGCGCAAACTTTTAGTTCTATTTCCGTCGCTGTTTGTTTGTAGATCCGACGGAGAAGTTGTAAGCTGTATTTGGCGGATCGCAATGGTATCCGTGGGGGGATTACTGGGAGGTTTTGACAGGATTCCATATTTAGTCCCTTTTCCTGTCTTAACTTATCAAGTTTAGCCACGAAAGATACTTGGGTTTTAAGCCTTGCACTTGCTGGTTTTGAATGGTCCCAGTAATCAATCCCTAATCTTCGGATTCTCTCGCCCATACTAAGTGCCGCTATTTCTCTTCTCGTCTTTGTGGGCTCTGTGTTTGTTTGTAGTTGCATCGCTGAGATCGGAGTAGACTTCGGAGCTCCGGTTATTACTCTAAGTCTTTATTTTGCAGCTTCTCAATTCTTTCTACTACTGTTTCAGGTGACGTTATCAGCAGTTCGTTTCCATATTCAATAGATGGTCGGACATAACTCTTATAAGCTAATGATAGAATATCCTGAGTTGCACCCCATTTTGTGCCCGTAATCCTTTTTAGTAGGCCCATTCTTCGCTCTCCTTTTTTCACTAGGGACTCCGTGTGTATCTTCCAGCTTAGCCTATTATCAAGTGCCACTCCTAAATAGGTGGCTGCTGCTGTTTGCCTAATCAGTTCCTGTGAATAACTTAGAGCGATACTGCGGGCCTTTGTAGACAGAGTGAACAGCTGGCATTCAGTTTTATCAGTGTTTACTTCCATTTCGTTGCCATCCGCCCAGTTACGGAGTGCTTCTAATGCCTTGTTCAACCAGACCTCTAGGGCGGGAATATCGCTGCTAGTTGCCCAAATTACGAGATCATCCGCGTAGAGAAGGGTGTTTATTCCTGGTAGCGACTCTAGCGAGTCAACGATATCATTTATCATCAAACAAAATAGAGTTGGGCTTAGTACGGATCCCTGGGGTAAGCCTTGTCTGGTCTGTTTAAATGTGGCCTTGTTTGGTCTGTTTAAATGTAGCCTTGTCTGTTTAAATATTTAAATGTTTAAATATTGTACATATTTTCACGGGATACAGAACAATTAAAAGGACAACAAACAACAACACTTACACACACACACACATATATATATACGGAAAGTAGGACCCAATCCAAGGGGCTAAGCGGTCCGTGTTGAGGGATTCATGGCACAGAGATGCTGTGTCGCGAAAGGAGCCTCCGGGGCACCGGGGAATCCTCTGAGTATTTAACCTTGCCCGGCCATTGTAGGGTTTTGGTCGGGTGGAGATTGTTATCCCTAGTTACTCGTGGGATTTGAATGGTTAAAAAAATTAAAATAAAATAAAGGCAATAATGTCAACCAAAGCCAAAGGCCAAGGGATGGAGGAAACCGTAACCATGAAGTCAAGGCATCGAAAAGTGAAGGTCTGGCAGCAGTCCAAAGCCTAAGGGTGGGGTTTCTGGCCTCACAGTCACTGCGACCACGCTGGGAATCGCGGTAAGCCAGCGACCGCCAAAAGCCAGGCTTACGGACCGGAGGCTTAGCGACTGGTGAGGCCAGGGATAAAGCCGGTCCTAGCCCTTGACGGAGTCAGTAGAAGCTGTGCAAAATGACAGACGAAAAGGTGCGTTTTGCCAGTCTGCGTTTCTAAGAAGAAACTGCATACTCTTATGGAGACAGGCTAAGATAGATTCAAGCCAAAAAGCAGGTAATTAGGGAAAATTTTACCCAATGGGTGAGCGTTTTTCAAAGGCGAGTTGGAGTCCCAAATTGGAGAGGGAATCCCCACTGCACCAGCGGCCACCCGAGAGAATCAGGGCCAAGCTGGGGGTGCGATCCTACAAAGTGACCCCTCCTCGACGAAAGTCGCTGTTGTGCAAGAAACCCGGGCAGAATTACTAATTTTAAGTACCCATCCGGAAATCCAGCGAAGCAAGGAAAGGCATATTGGCATCCAAGATGCGGTACTGGAAGAATATGAGAAAATCCCCAGAGTTAGCCAAATGCGCCCACAAACCGGGGACTTATTGTTTCCACATGTGCCGACAAGGCAAGTGTTGACTGGGTAAGGGAAATTATCCCAAAGCTCAGATCTAGGAAGGCGCGAATCTCTTAAGCAATGAAATACCGGGTCCTGAAACTTGCAAGGCGTTCATCCTCAATGAAAGAGAGGAAGGTTGAGACCGAAAGACTGCTCATGCGTTTAGAGGTGCCAAACACCAGGCTATGGAAAACTCTGGGATGTCTACCTGTGAATGGTGAGGATCTATGGAGGTTCTCGATGGACAAGGGGTCATTGTAGGAGCTCAATTTTTCCCTGTTTTTTTGTTGGGGCAACTAAATTTTAGATATAAAGAACCCAAGAAGTAAGGGCTCGGAAGAGGCAAGCATTTGATATGGAGGACGAACCGCTTAATGCCATAAGCAGTACCAAGGCAGGTTTGCCAGAACAAGGACAGGAAAGCCTGAAGGGAGAGATGGAGGCGCATCAGGCGACCCTGGCTGATTTACCCTTTAGGGAGGAGCAGATTGGTGGGGCGGAAAGGTGGGTGTCCCTCTCGCGCAGTCGCCTTGCCCCTCAGGTCTCAAAGACAGCAGCAGCTGCCAACTGCTTCGAAGCTCCGGGAACCAGAGGCCGCTCCGCCCCCTCGGATGCCTGACATGGTAGTCAAGATGGTGCAAGATGATGGGCCGCTTCAGCCTTTAAAAAAGCCAAAAATAATTAGGACTGGGCAACACACAAAAGTGCACTGACGCAGGACAATATAGAAATAAGGAAGACCGAGAACCTGGCGAAGATTCTGTGAGGACATCGCCGACACCCCAGAATGCGCCAGGATTCATAGGATCTTGGCAAGAAAAGGAATTGCGGACAGGGTAGGTTTCCTGAGAAAAGATGACGTAACCTACACGGATTCTGTGGAAGAAACACTGGAGTTGCTTACGAGCACACACTTACCGGTATCTTCCTACCGGAGGACTGATGAGCCTATTACGACAGCTCAGGAAAGCCCAATCGAGCAAACGGAAAAACTGCAAACCACGTTATACAGCCACAGGCTAAGATAGGCAATTGCAAGGTTACAGCCCTTTAAATCACCAAGGTTGGGCGGAATTCACTGGTCTTCTTGCAGAAGCGGGGGAGGTGCTAATTCCGCCTATGTCCACCTGTGCAGAATGTTCAGAGGCTATCTGGCTTGGAATTCAACCCGAAAATATGGCATAAGTGAGGGGTGTGTTCTTCCCAAAATCTGGGAAAATCGAGGATCAAACGCCAATGTCCTTTAGACCAATGAGCCTGTCCTCCTTTCTACTGAAGACAATGGAATGTTATCAGATTTATTAGGGACGAAATTCTGGGGACAAGGCCTCTCAATTATCAGGCAGGGAAATCCATGGACCTTGCGGCTACTGCAGAAGTCACTTGACGACAAGTAGTCGGTAGCCACCTTTTTGGACATACTCTGTGTCTTCTGGCGAAAAAATACACCTCCGACCATTTGCCAGTGGATCAGGGGCAGTCTATTGGGAAAGACTAATACGGCCTCCATAGACTGTTCCTCTGTAGAGGCCAAAGTGAGTAGAGGTTGCCTGCAGGGGGGCGTTTTGTCGCTTTTACTGTATTTACAATGTTTTGTATTTCTACAATATTTACCGACGATCTCCGGGCCAAACTAACCGCGAAAAGCTTTCATAGCCTAGGGTTTGCATATGACCCCACAATTGTTGTAAGAGAGCGATTCGCGGATACCGTATCGAGACGCTCGCGAAGGGAAGGGCGCTAAATATTGTTAATCAAAGGTGTAGGACTCGTTATTAACCCTCACAAAACTGAAGTGGTTCCTTTTACAAGAAAAAGGAATTCATATATATATAAAAAACCAATGGAGCAACTGACCACTAGGGAACCAAGGCTTGTCAGACGGCGATTTTTAATGGGGGGCGTGTGGTAAGCGCGCTGCGGTTCCTCACTGTTTAGTTCTGACTTTCACTACGCAGGTGCGCTACCAATTGTAGCTTCCCACTTTTTCTCACACGATGCTGGGTCAATACCGTCTTTAGCCTCACGGAAATCGAATGATTTCTCGCACCACAAAGGCGAATGCACTAGCCATTAAACCAAAGCGTGATATATACATTATATATATACTGAGAGAGTGTGAGCACGCCTTTATGTAATTATATAATAAAAAGTAAAAAAGTGGTAAGGCAGCTTGTTATTAACTTTATCAACTTTATTAACTTTATTAACTAGCAGATCTGATAATTGTTAATATCAATACGGTGATTTGAATTACTAAAATCAAATTTAATTTCACTTATTTTACAACGTAAATAGCTTTTTAATTCTTTCTGATATAATTGATTTTTATCCTCCCCTCTTACAAAGACACTCAACGCGATACGACTCTTGTTAATTTAAGTTAGATATTTTACAATTTGATCTTTTAAGTTTTCGTGGCCATTTTCATGAAAAACACTTGAGTTTTCAGGTTGAGACGCGTCAGTGTTTGCTATAAACTGACGCTTTGCCCATGTCTCGTCTTCATTGCTCTATTAGCATTCTAGTTTAACAACGACCCTGAAGAGGCTCACTGCAGTATGGGCTGAACGTCAGTTTATAGCAAAGTACTGACGGATACCCGGAAACTCAAATGTTTTTCATTTTGCATTTTGACATATTGTCAAAATATTGCAGTGAATAAATTTAAATTCAATCTTTTAGTTAGTCCACTGAAATACAGTAACTAAATCAAGTACCTCCTCCACTATTTCTTTTTTCCATTGTCTGGGACCCACTATACTTCTAGACTGAAACCTAATATTCGACGTATACGGCGTTATGTCGTCATCATGCTGTTCTTGGTTTAACGTAGGTAATATCTGAGGAATTTGTCTAATCCACGGAGGAGGATCCTGATTATTTAACCTCTTAAAGTTGAAGTATATGTGGTCGTTACCTTTCCAATACTTTTCCACCACATATAATCCTAGAATAAACAAAAAATATATTTAAAAAAAATAAGATGCTGATAAAAATAGTAAAAAAATTAAACGGACAATCACATAAACTAACCATCAAAGCGAAAGCCAGAACTAGGTGCGAAAGAGCTCTTTGATTTTGCACCACGTACTAATCTTAATGGATTCTGCTGCAGAAAAGTTTTTATCAAATAATGATTGTAAATTCCAATATTTTCACTGTCCTTTATTTTTGGTCCTGAAAAATGTTATATGATGATAAACTGAATTTTCTACACAAGGGAATGCTCGCTATGTTATTACCAAAACATCAGAACTTAACAAGCATTCAGAAAACATTTGGAATAAAGAAAAGACATGAAACTACTCTATTTAAATTATTTATGAGGGAAACTAATTTTCCAGTCAAGCAACAGGGTGCAGCACAAGTTTCTAGCAAGCACTAAAGGGCTAGTGTGTTGTTATGGTTATAATAAGTAAAAGGTTAAGTTAATAATGTTTGTTTTGAATCAGAAAAAGTTTTGTTACGTCTCCTTTTATGATGACTAAGTTGACTGATCGTGTTGACTAACTGTGGTAAAAAACGTTTTTATTAGAAAGGAATGGAATCAGATAGGAGAGGCCTCTATGCTCATTAATGGACTTAATTTCAAAATAAACAAGCCTGCAATTTATTTTTATTTTTCATTTAAGGAACTATGTTTGTTTCTGTTAATAAAGTTATATTATAACTGTTTTGATTACATAGACATAGTTATTTAGTTTTCATATAATTGAATAAAAATAAAATGAGATATGATGTTAAACTTATGTGTACATGTTTGTAATCTTAAACCAATAAAGGGCTTATTATTAACTGAGTTGAGTTCAAATAAAATTTCTTTTAATAAATCTCGATTATTATAAGTAAGTAACTATTGGTTAAAGTTGAAGTGTATATCATTTTGAACTATTAAACTATTTGATATTTCAAGTAATGGTATTTCACCTTCTGCATTGCTCCCAATTCCCACATATTTTTGGGGGCTCGTCCAGAATTATTTCGAACAAATGGAAAATCTGAAAGATCTGTTGCTGTTGTAAAAAATAAATTGAAAAAATTATTACAACCATAAAATGCAAACGATATCTGTCATGACAGTTGTAACAAGCGTAGAATACGTTTTTCAACAATCCCTAAATTACCCCTCCAGGACCCTCTAATTCCCTTTCCTACCCTGGTGAAAGTTGGAACAGTATAGGTAGAGAATGAAATTAGTTGCTAAAGTTGAACTGAATCAAGTTGATTAGTATTTACTATTATAAGAAGATTTTGAATAAACTATAATTTTTTAAGGTTTAGGTTATAATTATTTAAAAATTGAGTTGGACAGACACTACCAGTAAGTAAAAGTCGTTCTTGTGTAACTAATTTTATGTTGTGCTTAGTTGATTTATTCTAGTTGAATTAAAATTTTGATTTCAGAGTATTTTATTTCATGTGATCAGCAATAAGCTGTTATTTTTTTTTTGAAAATCTTGTGCCAGTGTGCCCAAATATATATCTCAAGTCCGAGTTATTTTTATTTTAACACTTCTAATCTTATAAAATTGGTTTATAAACTATATGAAAAGTTTATTTCTTCATGTATTGCAAAAAAAAGTTATAGTATTTGTTGGGTAATTCTGCATTTAAGAGGAAAAACACTGGTATTTATTCATTTCATTTTAATAATAATAAAATAATATAAACTCTATGCTGTTAATTCAAGTAAGATTTTCGTTAACTGCAAAATTTAATGTAAAAATTAGAGGAAAAGGGCAATTTATTTATATAGTAAAGTGACAAAACTAACTATAGCAGTATTAACAAAGTAAACTTTTGCTAATTATCCAATGCTTGATTCTGACCTTGACATTGAACTACATAATATAACAGCTGGTTTTTTATATTTATGAAAATGCAATTCTCTATAAGAAAAATGAATTTGAAGTCAGTAGAATAATGAGCACTAATAGTGGCTATTTCTAAATTTCAGTTATACAAGATTAGCGTTATGTACAATAATCTTTCATTCATAGTTGGTGTTATTTATATTAACCCCTAGCTGATACTTCGGATATTTTACCCTTTTAGGAAATGATATTTCTACGATTCAGGAAAGATTTAAAGGCACACCAATGACAATTGGAGGGGGACGAATTGGAGAATTAAACCATGGTTCAAGTGATTATTTTGAATTGTATAATTTGAATCATTCAAGAAATCTTACGATAAATTAATAAAAAAAAATATTAAGTTAGTGGCACTTCATTCAATGTTTGTCTTGAACTGCAGAACTCTTTAGTGATGACCAAGGGAATTTTACACTTGTTAATTCTAGAGGTAGAAGTATAGTTTATCTAATATGGGTTAATTTTTATCTATTTCCTTTGGTAGTAGATTTTAAAGTTGACCAACAATATACACATTCTGATCATTTTATTTAGATACTGTAATTGCATTTAGGGAATTCAATGTGTGCTATTAAAGAGATCTAAAATTAACAATTTTAAAGCATTGAAATGGAAACAAGCGTTTTCAGTTTAGTTTCAAAATTTTTTATATTTTAATGATAAAATATCTATTGACTTTTCATCGCAAATTTACATTAATTTAATAGAAGCTGTCCATGAAGCTGCCAATATTTGTAATAAAATAAGTCTACTACAGAAAATGTGCAGCTATTTAAATACGGCCTTATTTATAATAACTTTTAAAGAAATGGCCGATTCCAAAGTAAAGATGTTCAAAAGTGTTTAAAATTAAACTTAAAAATTAGTAAACAACAAAACTTTCCAGCACACTTATTGAGATTATAAGAAATTATTAAAGACTAAGAAACACAGTATGAATTTTCATTTTCACAAACGCTATAAAAAATTAATGGCAGTAAATCTGTCTGGCAAATGCTTTATCAGTTTAGAAAATACCTTTTAGTCAAAATCCTATACCTCTTAAAACTGGGGAAAATTATTATAAAATGTTCTATTAAACATTTCGGTAAATAAAGAGGTGTTTTTTGGGGTTTTGCATCCCGTACTGGATGCCACCATTACTCAAGATTGCAACTGGGAAACGAAAATCAGGCAAATCTTCTGGCTGGGATGGCGTCGAGTATGAATTTTTTAAAAATTTGCCACAAAACTGGATGTTTTACTTAGAATACTTATTCAATAAGATTTGGGATTCAGAAAGTCCTCCAATAGAATGGTCCAAATTTCTTAGCATACTTCTTTTTTAGAATGGAAATGTGAATTCTCCGGATAACTACAGAAATATTACTCTCCAATACCTACACTCTAGCAAATTTTTACACAGATCTTGTCCAAAGGTTGTTATTATGGGTGGAAGAATTGAATTTGCTCCCAGAAAGACAATCAGGCAGAGCATGCATTGATAATATTTTTACTTTGGCCTCTATCATACATTTAAAACTTGAAATAAAAAAAGGTACACTTGATTTTAAAAAAGCCTTTGATAATGTTAATCAGGAATTACTTAGGCAGAAGCTTTTTAAGTTAGGTATTAGTCCTAAATTTATTAGACTGATGAAGACTATAGTTGATAATGCTATTATGTTATTAAAAGTTAACATCGAGTATGCAAATTCAATAAGTATAAGCAAAGGCGTGCTTCAAGGTGAATCAATGAGCCCTTTGCTCTTTAACTTTTACATTTCTGATATGGAACTTTTTTCAGATTGAACGGGTTATCAGCAACAAAAGTAAATAACCGGGTAGATGTCATGTTGCTTTTCTATGCAGATGATCTGGTGATACTCTGCGATTTAAGAAAGAAATTAAGTTGCTTATATCAATATTGTGTTAAAAATAAACTGAAGTTAATCTTAGTAAATCGGATATCATTAAATTTTATAAAGGGAGGCCTAAAAAAGTAGTTAATTTTTTATTTAATGATTTTGTTTTTGAAATTAAATCAGAATATAACTACTCAGGTATTTTATTCACTTTTTCTGGAAAGTTTAATAAGGCCCCCGATCGTGCTGCATCTAAAGTGCACAGGTGCGGTATTAAACACTTGCGCTATGGCAAAGTTATTGGCATGGGTGCCACTGAAAAATTATATCAAGCTGTTGTAATCCCCTTTTTGCTGTATGGAAGTGAGGTATGGTCTAGAAAAGGCACACTTGAATTACTACAAGAGACTTTTAAAGCTTCAAAGGTGTACCAAATTACATTGTCCGTTTAAAAACAGGTACCCTCCATATTAGCTATTACATTTTAAACTGCCTAAGTTGGTACTCCAGATTACTTGTCATGGAAGTTCATAGGTACCCCAGAGCTTGTCTAGATAGACTGAGCGTTCGAGTCAAAATACTTGCTGGTACCTTTCCAGTTACATAAAAAATAATTGGTTTTCCATTTAAAATCAATATTGCATAAAATTGGAAAGACATCAATATTGGAATGTACGGATCCAGTTATTGTTAATAAAGTAATCCCTTTACTATTAAACAAATATAAAGAATATTTGCAAAAGGAAGACCTACAAAGATTAGCCTTTTCACCTAATAGTAGTCTTTATTTGCTTATATATGATAATGTTTCAGTTCCACAGAAATACCTGTCAGAAAAAATATCTATAGCTTATACCAGACTTTTTGCTCAACTTCTATCCTTGGGGAAATACTCTGGTTCCTTAACCCTCGAAAATGTGATATTTAAATTAAATCAAAATAATAACTGTTATCTCTGTAACGACAGTGATCCTCTAGAAGATATTAATCATAGTTTTACTTCTTGTCCTGTATACAACGCAATACATCAAAATTAGAATGAAAAGCTATCATTTGACTTAAATTACAATATTTCACAAAATCATAAACACATTTTGAAAATGACATTTTCGTTTTTATTGGAGTGTTTTAAGCTGAGTCTTTATTGCGAATAGTTAATGGTATAAATTTTCAAATTGTCTTAATTTTTAACTTTCTTTTCCACAATATATTTATTACTAATATTTTATTTTTATTATTCCATATAAGAATGTTTATTTAGTTTCAATATAAGATCATTTCTGTTGTATTTCTTATTGTTTTTTATTATTGTTCTCATTATTTTTTATGCCAATCTCGATAATTTATTTTTCATTTTTAAAGGTAATTATTTTTGACTTAATTACTTCAAAAATCTTATTAAATCTCCCCAAAAAAAGCAATAGTATTTCTTACTACTCTATACAATTCAGTTCTCCGTACAACATACGTCCCTATACAATGGAAATTTTCTGTCGTTAAAATGATCCCCAAACCCAACAAACCTCATCATCACCGAACTTCCTATCGTCCCATAAGCCTTCTACCAATAATGGGAAAAATTCTAGAAAAGCTACTTCTCAAAGGCCTCTACTCCTCTTGAAATATTCAAAACATCCTTCCTCATCATCAGTTTGGATTCCGTAGTTTCCATTCCACAATTCACCAGTGTCATCGTGTCATAGATCTCATCGCCTCTTCTCTAGAGCGGAAGAAGTATTGCTCGGGTGCCTTTCTCGACATTGCGCAAGCATATGATCGAGTTTGGCATCCGGGTTTACTGTGGAAACTCAAAAACTGTCTTCCTCACACCTACTACTTAATTCTATTGCCTTACCTATCCAATAGATATTTCTCTGTCAACCAGGGAACCGCATTTTCCTCTATGTACCCTGCAGAGGCCGGTGTTCCTCAGGGCAGTATTCTCGGACCACTACTCTTCGTACTTTACACTACCGACATACCAACTCACCCTCACACCACGACTTTCACTTACGCAGACGACATCGCCATATTCTCTCCTCACTCTGACCCGGTGCAGTCAACTCGTACTCTGGTTTGTTAAGTAGAAAATGAAAGTAAAAGTCCAGAAATGCCATTCACTCTTCGTCGTGCCACCTATTCTCCAGTGTATTTAAACCATAGCGCACTCCCTCTTTCGCGGATACTGTACGTTATCTGGGAATGTACATTGACAAGCGCCTGACTTGGAATCCACACACACGACTCAAACGACAAGAAATGAAGAAACGATTTCACCTAATAGCCCAACTGCTTGACAGACGATCAAAACTGAAATTGATCAACGAAGTACTTATATAAAACCCATTACTCAAACCGATCTGGACTCACGGATCGAACTGTGGGGATCAGCCAAGCATTCCAACATCTACCGTCTTCAATCACTTCAATCGAAAATTCTTCGCCGCATAACTAATGCCCCATACTATCTATGTCTCCAACAAAACTATCCACAATGATCTCAGAATACCTTTCATTACTGACTTAATTCCAGCTCGCTATAAAGTTTCATTCCCGCCTCTCTGAACATCCTAATCCTCTAATTCATCACCTCTCATCTTCATCCCTTCCTGACGACCCGACTCGACGTCTGAAGCGGCGCTGGCCGCACGACTTCCTCGACGTAGGAGGTCAGTAAATAAAAGTCATCTGGAGAGTCACTCCCGCACGTATACATTTATCATGTTTACTACTTGTAGGAGCATTGCTTTTAGAGTTGGAAATTTCAAATAAATAAATGAAAAAAGAAAAAATTTAATTATTGTTAACATTGTGCCCAATTTTGTTATGCTAGATATTCAAAGTACAATACATATGCTATCGAGTATTGTAGCTAATCTATACCTTTATTTAGTATTTTAGTTTCTCTATACAATTTGGGGACATATATTTTATACTTTTCTTATTAAATTTCTATTTTATAAGCGCTTTTTATTATTACTATTATTATTGTTTTCTTTCTCTTAGTTTTAATTTTGTTTTCTCTCCTAACTTTTTAAGGTATAGTATCTAATTTTACCTAATTAATTACGCATATTTTTAACTACGTGAACATCTTTCACATTGGCAGGTGATATGGCCACGCAGATAAACGGAAAATTCCTCCGGATGAACTCCCGAATCAAATAAGTTCTTATCTAAATACATTTGAATTGAATTTGTTGAGTATGTCCAACGACTCCAGCCTAACGGATACTGTAAACCCAGCTGCACAAAATGAAAAGGAATTATTTGTCTGCGAAAATGTGGGGCATTTCATGTATATTTGGAAAGTTTATCTAAAGAGGGTAATGGAATTTCTAGAATTCATCCCATGAGTATTGGAAAAATTATACACGAATCACATCCAACATAAATAAAAATGTGAAAGCTATTGACAGAATGGAAAAATAGAATTTATTAGAATTTCGATGGTAAATGCAGCAAGTGCTAATTTATTGGTTAAATCTGAGATTTTGAAGAGAAAGGGTTTCATTTTATATTCCCCAGTTTTTATTAAAAAGAAAGGGTGTTAATCAGAGGTGAATCAGGGGGGTAGTATCAATTTAAGTGAAGAAGAAATTAAATCAAGGATTGAAATAAATGAGGGTACAAACAATTTAAAAATATTTGAGGATAAAAGATTTAAGCGCAATGTGTTTGATAACGATGGTATAGTTAGTTAAAGAGTTACTTCCTACTGCTACTGTATTGTTAACATTTGGGGGACAATCGTCGCCCAGTTTTGTCTATATACATCCTGTGAGGTGTGCTGTTAGTCCATATGTCCAGAATGTAATTCGGGGTTACCGTTGTTTACGTTATGGTCATATGAGTAAACAATGTAAAGGGGTTACTCGCTGTGAAAATTGTGGAGATTCTCACGATAAAAAAGATTGCACGAGAACAATGTGTACACTGCAAAAAAGCACATTCTGCTAAATCCCACAAAGATTGCCCAGAATTCAAGAAACAAAAAACTATTAAAACCTTAATGGCTTCAGGAAATTTATCTTTCAAAGATGCTAAAGACCAAATACAAAATATATCCACATTAGCTAAAGTAATTTCCACCCTTGTAATTAATGATAAAAACATATTTCCGCCTTTATCACAGTCCAGTTATAATCAATGCCAAGTTAATTAAAACTCTCCTAATAAATCAGATGGAACTATTAGCAAAAAAAAGGTTTGTACCTCGCCCACTGATTTCGATGTGGAAATAAGGAAACGATTATACTCGGCGATTACCCCCAAAAATACTCCAGGAGGTTTAATAAAAGAGAACTATCATGGCACGAGAAGTTCAAAAACATAAGTAATTATGTAGTTGATGTAGATAAGATAGTGGAAATAGTTATGACTCTAATAGAGAGACTAAAATCTATGTTGAAATCCCTGCTTCAATCGATATTAAAGATTTTATAAAAGATCGCTTAGCAGATATGGCTCTTTTTGGAAACAAAAAATAAGATTTAGATTTAATATACTTGTTTAACTTCTAGTAGCTACATTTGTATCTATATCTCTCCCTTTTTTATTTTTTGTATGTTTGCTATTATCTCTATGGATAACTGAAGGATAAATTCCTCCCAACTTTACAAATTTCACATAAATGCATCCTTATTTGAAAATTATCCAGTGGAATGCGAGATCAGCTGTTGCAAACAAGGGTGAATTAGAATCTCTACTCTTTTCCCATAAAGCCGAAGTATGTGCTCTCTCAGAAACTTGGTTAAGCCAGGGAAAATATATAAATTTAGCGGTTATAATGTCATTAGCCAGGTAGAGATGATGGTCCTATAACAATCCTATAAACAGAATATCAGAGAGTGCGTGGAAATCTTTTTTTGATAATATTCCCCATCCAGCTCTGATATTGGCGCTTTAAATAGTCACCATAGTGCATTAGGTAGCAGTCTAACAGATAGCATGGGGAGAAATTTATTATTTGCAGCTAACGAAGCTGATTTCATTTTTTTAAATGATGGAACTCCTATTCTGATCCAGTATGTAACTCAGCAATCTGTCTCTGCCACTGATATAACATTTTGCTCCTCTCACTATTCTAACTATTTTGATTGGTACTCAATACAAGATCCTATGGGTTCAAACCAGCTCCCAATCTTAATTACTTTACATAGTTTTGCCTCGAAAAATACCAAATTTAAACCTTACAGAACTTGGAATACTAAGCAAGCAGACTGGTCTTTATATAGCACATTAGTGCAAGAATTACCGTTTACTCATACATACGAAACATTAATTGAAAATATTCAGTCCATTCCCCACTTTAAAGACAAATTTAATAGTAGCCGGTGTAATCTTTGGTGGAATGATGCATGTAGTTCTGCTACATCAAATCGTAAAAGGAATTCCAAACATATAAAAATGCTCCAACCCTTGACAGTTTCTACTCATACAAAAATGTTTGTGCTGTAACAAAACGATGTATCAAGCAGGCAAAACGTAATGCTTGGAACGATTTTTGCAATAAATTAAATAGGAATACCCCGATTAAAATGATATGGGACCAAATTAAGTGGATAAAAGGTAATAAATGTTCACGGACAGCAGAAATGGGTGACTGACTCACGAAATGCTTTTCAATTTAACCCCTTCTTATGTTCTTAATAGTTTGCCTGTTATTTCTGAATCTAATGGTCAACATCTTCTGTTGCAAGATTTCCAGCTTGCAGAAATTCGGTCATCCATTAAAAGCAATTTGAATACCGCTTCTGGCAAAGATCAGCTCGTGTATCCTTTGCTAAACAATTTACCAGAGAATATTATAACTAATGTTTTATTCATATTCAACGATATGGCCAAAAGAGAATTTTCCTTTAGACTGGAAGGATTATGTAGTTATTCCTACATTAAAACCAGGTAAACCCCATTACTTGTCAAGCTCTTATAGACTTATATCATTATCATCGTGATGCTTAAAACGTTTGAAGGGTTAATTAAATTTCGATGGAGTGGTGGCTGGAATTTCATGACAAATTACCATCTAGTCAATATGGTTTTCGTAAAGGTAAGTCAGCTATGGACGCAATAAATCAGTTGGTTACCGATATTCATTTAGGTTTTTCTTCGCATAACATAACACTGGCTATATTTCTAGACATAAACAAAGCTTACGATAATGTAGATCTGTTTCTTCTCGCAGGCAGAATGCTTTCTTTAAATATTCCCCCTGATTTTATTAATAAAATAATAAAGTTATTGGGTGAGAGGCATATTTACCTTAGAATCGAAAATGTACTCTTGGGACCTTGCATAGCATTAAAGGGGTTAACTCAAGGGGGCATATTATCTCCTTTATTATATGCTATATACGTATCAGACTTAAAGGATTATCTACCAGATGGGGTAAATATCATCCAGTACGCCGATGATATATGTTTATATGTTACGAATGCAGATGCTTCGGAATTTCAACTGAAGTTGGATGAAGCTATTCAGGGTATGATTGAATGGAGCAATAGAAATGGTCTCTCTATTTCTAAAGAAAAGTCTATAGTGTGCTCTTTTGACAGAAAACGGAGTCCACCTTTTAGCGAAATTATTACATTAGGAGGTCTACAATTCGTATGCAAATCTCAAGTAAAATTCCTCGGTTTATATTTAGATCAGAAGCTGAAGTGGAATAGACATAGCTTATATTGCTGATAAAGTAGAAAAATACTTAAACATTTTAAGGATCATAACCAACTTGAGATGGGGCGCAGATCCAGCGACTTCCATGCTGTTCTACAAATCTACCATTACATCCATTCTTGACTATGGATCGGTATTTTATGGAGAAGCAAGCAGCTCTAACTTAAAGAACTAGATCTAATTCAGTATACATGTATACGACTATGTTATGGCTTCCTCAAATCCACTCCAATTGATATTCTGCTATCAGAGTCTGTAGAGTTACTACTGGACCACAGAAGAAAACTGCTGTCTGACAAATTACTCCTTAGGTTCCTCTCGCACAATCGCCCGGTAACTAATAAGATCTGCCAAATAAATAAAAAGTTCTCACTGCCTCTTACTGAAGGAAAAAGAAGGCCCCATTACTAACAACAAGTTTTATAGATATATCAACGTACATCGATACTATATGCACGAACAGGAAATTACCACAATTTGGCATAGATTACAAAATCATAGCCAATCTTTTCAAGTAGTTTATATAAATGTCCCATTAAGTTCCACATCTTTTTACACTAATGAATTAGCGATGGGTTTCATTGCAGAGAAATAGGCCGATACCCATCTTATTTTCACAGATGGTTCAAAAATGCAAGTTGGAGTAAGATGTGCAGTATTCGACTCCAAAAATTCCGTTTATAAAATGATAACCCTTCCTAAGATATGTACCGTTTATTCTGCCGAGTTAATTGCCATCTCGGAAGCATTGCAATATGCTGCTACCATTCGAAATAATAGTAAAAGCCATTCTTTCTGATAGTAAAAGTGCTCTGATGAAACTAGAGCATTTTAATTTGATATCCAGGGTAAATAATGTAATTTTAAGTATATTAAAAATTGTTATGGAACTAACGATCAGAGGAAAATCTGTTTCATTTGGAAGGATCAAAGCACATGTTGGTATCAGAAGAAATGAGAGTGGATTCGCTAGCTAAAAAAGCAATCAAGAAAGACAGAAGGCCATCATTAAAATTCCTTTCCTTGATGAGGCAAACAAACTTGAAAATCAAGTTCAGACTCAATGGCAGCATAAATTTCCAAATTCTCCAAAAGGGTCGTTTTATAAATTAATCAATCCAAATATATCCCGTAGGACCTGGCATGCATCCTACGCATTAAATAAGAATCGTATGCAGATTAAGAGCACGGACTTTGCAGGGTTTATCTGAATAAAATAGGAAAGAAAACAATGCAAACTGTACAGTTTGCAAAGTTCGAGAATCTCTAGAGCATATAATAATGTCCTTTATACTGTATAAAAGATAGAGAGAAAATATTTCATAAATTAAATAATTTAATTGTTTATCCTTTTAATTATCAATCATTATTACTTCACCCCAAAGAAGAAATTTGTCTATTAATTGCTGATTTCTTTCAATCCATCAAAAGAATAGTTTAAAATTGAGTTATCTATAGAGCTTGATGCTATAGAGCAGGATTACATATTTCTAAAATTGTTTTGGCTATGGCGCTAGCTAATGCCAAGAAAACAAAAATAAAATTCTGTATAGGACAAAAGCCCTGAAAGCAAATAAAGTTATATTATTAATATTGTTTAAAATTTAATTGAAACGACTCATTAGACTGCTTGAACTTGCTGTAACTACCTATTCTACTAGGATCAGGGTAAACGAATCGAGCAGGGAAACGAAGTTGATTAAAAAAAAAAAAAATGAAATAAATAAAAAAAGAAATTTGAAAATAATCTTCAAGTATAGGTTAATTAGTTCCATGTAGTATAATTTTTTTGTTAGGAAATATTACTGGTATGATTTTTGATTGCTGGCAATTAATAAGAAAATAATCTATGTTCACGAAACAAGATTCAATTAAACATGAACATAAATTAATATAAACAATAGTTTATGTTTGGCCGTTGTTGATAAAGCAAGCAAAATATAAGTTGGTTGGGGCCAAAGAAAAAAATTTTATCTTTAAAAGTTTATTCGACGGTTCGGACGGACACTTTTGGACCTTCCTCAGGAACTGCATAAAAAACAAAAATGAGCAGAAAATTACATAATGTTGTAAGAAACAATATTGAAGCATTAGAGTATGACTGAGACATCAACACAATGTTCATAAAAAACAGAAACTAAAAGAATAAAAACCAGAATCCTAAAAGAATAAAAAACATTAAAAATTAAAAATAATAAAATACGATACCTGTTAAGAAAGAATACAGAATTAAATGTTAGAAGAAGGTTATTGTGTGGTTATGGAATAGGCTTGCTTGCAAAGAAGACCGAGAAGAGAAAATTTAGGAAGTTGGAAAGTATGAGGAGTGGTAGAAAGGCAAAACAAAGCAATAAGTAATTATAGAAATATAAATGAATAAAAAAAACTTATAAAATGAGTAAAAAGTGAAAAAAATTGGTAAGTGAATTAACTTATACTTGAAATTGTCTAATATTTCCTCTTACTCCTGATAAAAGGAAGTATTTGAAATTGTTTTTATTTTATTTATTTATTATTTTTTTAAAACAACTTGCTCAATTCGTTCACTCTGATCATTGTAGAATAGGAAGTTACAGCAACTTCAAACAGTATAATGAATCATTTCAGCAATAAATGAATATAAAACTACCATATTCAGATTTTAAAAGTTCTAAAAAATTTGATAAGTTAAGAAAATTTATGCTGGATAAATAAATATCTACCTTCCGAATAACTAAAACTATATAGACACGCTTAAAAGTAAAAACTTCCGAATATCAAAAGAATTAGTTAAATTTATTAAAAACATAGATTAGTATAAATGAATTCCGCTATATTTTATGAAAAAAAAAAAACAAAAAACAACTCATGTTAAAATAAAATAGAATATCATTTACTTCTTTAAGATTTGTGTATTTTTAACATTTGTTCTTGCTAATAATGTCAAAATAAAGCCAAAAGAGAGAAAAAAATCATTTTATTAAATTTTAAATAATTATAACCTAAACCTCAGAACAATTATAACTAGTTTATTCACAATCGTACTTACTATTCAACTTAATTCTGTTCAACTTTTGCAACAAATTTCAGCCTCTACTATACTGTTCCAACTTACACTACTTTCAATCTTCACAACTTCAAATTTCACAGAATTTTAATGTAGAATACGTGATTTTAGAGGCAAATATTTGGTAAAAAGCGAACAAACGTCTTCTCATAGCAGTTTAGGGAAGTAGGAGGCAGGGAGTTCTGTGAGGGTAATTTACGTGGGGATTGTTGAAAACGTATTCTACGCATGTTACAACTGTCATATGACAGATATCGTTTGCATTTTATGGTTGTAATAATTTTTTAAATTTAATTTTCACAACAATAGCAGATCTTTCAGATTTTCTATTTGTTCGAAATAATCCCGGATGAGCCCCCAAAATATATGGGAATTGGGAACAATACAGAAAGTGAAATACCTTTAGTTATAAATATCAAATAGTTTAAAAGTTCAGAATGATATAACATCAACTTTAACCAATAGTTACATTAAATACCTTATAATAATCGAGATTTATTAAAAGCAATTGTATTAAACTCAATTTAGTTACTTGATCACAATTAGTTAACTTAATCAACATAAAACGAGACACAACAAACGTTATAAACTTACCTTTTACTTGTATAAGCATAATAACACACTAGCCCTTAAATACTTGCCAGTAGCTTATGCTACACCCTCTTCTCGACTGGAAAATTAGTCTCCCACAATCGGCCATCGTGGTATATCTTTGGTCTCCGAAGATGCTTAAGATAATAGCTTCATATAGTCGGCAGCAGTGTTCGTGATCTCCGGGCCTTCACCACTCATTTTGGCGACTTCGATCGGTCATTACCACTGAGTTTTTTAATCTGATATGGCCCCAGAAATTTATTGTATATCTTTGTTCCAGGGTTGAACTGATACGACGAATGGCTACCAGGTCCTCTAATTTATATTTTCGAGCTGCCTTGCACCCTCTATTGTTTTCTATCGCTTATTATCTTCTTGTATTTTTATAATGTTCTCTCGTGCTTCGTTTCTGATTCTTTTTCTATCTTCATTAAATTGCAACATGCTTTCCTCCTCCAATAGCAGCATCACCTAACCTCTTCGTTCTGCCTAATTACTGCTGTAAGTAATTCAAATGGGATGAATTTAATAGCACTTTGATAGGGGCTACTAAAACATCTTTGAATTCCATCAATGTGTTAGTACCAGCTATTTGGTTTATCCGCCGACAACTTGGTTAGCCGGCTATTACTGTGATGTTTACCCACTCTACTTGGCCATTGCCTCTGTTGTTCGATACCTTCTTCACGTCAGTAATCTACTCTATGCGGTTGAAGTAAAGGCCCTATCTGTAATAACCCTTTGAGGGTTCCCAAAGACAGCTACTAGAAGTACAAAAGTTAACATTGTTATATATTAATAATAATTATTATCATAACTATAATGGAAATAAAGACAAGGTACTAAATTACTAACAAGAATAATTATGGGTCGTAATCACTGTACAGTTTCCTTCATCGTGACCCTCGTCGGTTGTCAGGCTCTTGTAGAAATCTCAGTGGGCACTTAATACTGGGCATCACACAATGCAAGATTATCTTCCTTCTTCAGGCTGAAATGGCTGATAGTCCTTGAAAGCTTTTTCCAGACTTGAGAAATCTTCTGAATTATGTCTTCCTCTCTTCCTGAAGTATGCATTGAATGTCCTATACGCAGTTTTTGCAAATGATATCTTGTAAGATACAGAAAAAGCGCTGTCATTCTGGATTCTGAACAGACATATGTCATTCCATTGATTTTTTCATTTTCATCAATGACCTTGATTTTTTCATTTTTTCATTTTTACCTTGTGTTTCTTTAGATAATAAGTCAGTAGCAAGCACTTAGTTTAACTTAACTGGTTCTCCAATTTTCTTGGCTTTAAAATTGTACTGTAACGTTCCTACAAACAGTGTTAATACAATCACCAATAATATAGAGAGAAGTGAGTCATTGTTGCCGTTACTAAGTGAATACAGCACCATTTGCAAATTGTGCAGCATTTTTCATCACGCTATTTTTAAAATATTTGGAGCTATAGAGCACTAACTACATGTAGTGCCATATTGTTCTGATAATTCGAAATATCCTTTTAAATTCTAAACAGCATTATATGTTCTTAAAAATAATTGTGCTGTTCGTTATGTAATGCGTTGTATCACTAGTAAGTACCTAAATGCGGCATTATCCAAAATATACACTTTTTAAGTTAGTGTCGTATTGTTCTGGGGCAGTGAAATACATATCTCTTAGAAGTCACCAATAAAGGGCCCATCATTTCACTCCTTGGTATACGTTGAACTCACCTTCCTTCTTTCCTCTCTTTTTATCGGCGAGTATGCAAATTATACAACACTTGCAGAATCTTTTCAGTTTTCTTTCCAACTCAGAGATATAATATTCTTTCACCTTTTGACAGCGAATTGTCTCTTCATAACTTGCATTTCCATACTTATGGCTAATTCGACTTTATTTGCACCTCTCTACTCCTTTCTTTAAAACTACTCCGTCCTCCAAAAGAAAATCTTCGTAACGTTATCGATCAAAAATCTTCATAATAACCCTGTCCTCGATTATCCAAACGGGATTTCCACCCAATGGGTAGACAAGTTTTAGTTTTTCTCCCGGTCGCTATTCTATCTGATAATCAAATTTTTCAGATGCCAATGCCCATGTAGTTATTCTCGGCAGTAAATCTCTTTTAGTTAACTTTTTTGATATCCGTTACGATTTTGAAGTTTAATCCTAAGCGGTAAACTCGGAACTTTTTCACTGCCTTGTCTATTGCCAGACATTTTAATTTATACGAATGATATTTCCTTTCCGCCTCATTAGTCATTCGACTCATGTTTCCTGATCCTTCTGTAGCAATACAGCGCCGTAACCTTCAATGCAGTTCGGAATGAAGTTCAGTCACAGCTTCCGGATCATAAATTTTAAGAAGGGGCTAACAATGCTTTTTTCAGGGTACCAAATGCGTCTTTGACGTCCACCAAATTCAAAAGAACGATCCTTTTTTAAAATCTCAGTAAGGGGAAAGCAATTTTGGACAGTCTTTTACAAACTTTCGAAAAAAGCCTGCCAAGCCAAACAAACTCTGGATTTGTTTTCGTGTTCTTGGTTGTGGGTACCTCTGAACTGCGTCCAGTTTTGCTGGTGAGAGCAACTAAGCCTCCTTCTATGATGTGGCCTAAAAAGTCTACCCATCTTAGCAAGAGCATACACTTTTCCCATTTAATTATTAGTCCATTAACAGCTGCAGCCTGTAGAGTTTTTTTGAAGGCGTCTTCTTCATCTACTGCCGGGTATAATTATATCATCATATATACGTAAAAACTATTTTTCGTTTAATAAGAACTTAGAAGATTTCTAATACAAACAAATCTTAAAAAACAGTTGGGCTGACACATAATCCGAATCGAGTTCGAAGGAATTCTCATTGGCCTTTCAGAAAGAGATATACTTTCTTCAAATTCTTCGGTGACTGAATCCATTCTTTAAGTCTAAAGTTGAAAATACTCTAAACTTTGCCATCTATCCTCAACGGCATGGGATAATGGACTCTGCAAATCATCAGCGATATTTTCCTGATAGCCTGCTTCTTTTTGTGGAGTGAAGTGGAATGTATCAACTAAATTTGCTTTGTGCACATCTATGTTATAACACTAATTGACAAAAAGCATCTTGAAATGGACGAACGCCCGAAACCGGTCGATGACCACAAAAAGAAGCAGGCTACCACGGAAAATATCTCTGATGCTTTCCAGCTCTGCGGATCCAACCAGTACGACTCAACAATTCCTCTTGTTTAGTTCCTCTAATTCAAACATACCCTATGGAATCCATCTTTTTTACGAACAGATGAGAATCTCCACGGAGCTTGCATATTCGCTGGAACTTGGTTGGATGATGCCTTCACTTAGCATTCATTAATTTTGAGTATCCAGTACTTGTTTTTCTTTGAGTGCTAATCTTTGAGGCTTCAGACTATTACTTTTTCACTTTTCAATCGTTTCTTCGTTCTGATAGTTCTTTCTCTCTTTCTAGAATGTAATTTCTAATTATTTCTCAATCTTCGTCTTATAGGGTCCTTTAACATTTATCTCTTTAGCTTCAATGCTGTTGGTTTTATTAATACCACTGTCCAGTAATGCGTTGTAGGGATCAATGTTTTCTTTTTAGTAATCATTCTTTCCTTATCGTAATCTCCTATGTCATCTTCAAATTCTTTTTTACATTTTTTCTCATAACTGCTTTTATCACGACTTTGCCTTCATGCATCCTACTTCTAAATCTTTCAATAATTCTCGCCCTAGAAGTACTTCCGAATTCATAAATTTTGTGTAAAGTACAAAGAATCTGTGTCATGGGTCCCGCCATGAATTACAACTTCCGTTCTGAAGCTACTATTTGATTGGTCTGATAGTTGTCCAAGCCAGTGAAAACTTTTTTTACCGGGTCTAATCTCGGTGCTCCACTCCTGATATACAGGTCCCACTTGATTAGGTTTACATCGCTCCCAGTGTTGATAAAGCACGAAATTGATGTTATTTAATCTAAATAGCTACAGAATTGTCAACAGATGTTTCAAATTTTAATTGGCTACTTTTATTTGGGCTTTGGAATAAGCACGCTGATGCAAAGTGTCCGTACTGACCACATCTGAAGCATTTTGAATTTGTGGGGACACTTGTCTAAAGTGTGCTGGTCAGAACCCTTCCTTCGTATTACACTTCAAATCCTCACAGAGCCTTAATTTGCTCGAAAATCTTTATATTTTCTTGCCCATATAACACTACTTTATTTGGCTCATGATCTTGTATACCATCGATAATATATTGTATAACAGCATCTTCTTCGATGTGGCACTTGGAAGCAATACCTATCATACTATAATAGTATCCTTCAATATTTCCGATGGTAGTTTATGAACTAATTTGCTATTAATTTTGTTGCGAATGCTTCTTGAAGAGCTTCAACCATTAATTTCTACGACCGGCATTTTTATTGTTCTATGAACTGTTGTGCAGATCAATTTAATAATCGTCATACTTCATTACTAAAGTAGTTAAGTTGGACCAGCCACAAGGTTCGCTGACGTCCTCGAATTCCTCTAGCCAACTGGTGAGGTCCTTGGTTCTGTCATCTCCGCTAAACGTATTAGCGAGCCTTACCATCTTTAAAAGAAAGAAAAGTCTAACGGTATTCTGAACACTAGCTTCGTGTGCATCCTCTTCTGTGATACTTCTTCTGAAGCTTCAACAATTAGGGCAGCATGCAGTCTCTCTCGAAGCTCTGTTTATGTACCTGTGCAATCTAGATTCCGATTCTTTAATTCTGATCTCATTTCGCCAGCAGGTAACTTTTTCTGAGAATATAAAGTGATTTTTCCAAATATAATGAATTCAATCTATTAATTAGTAAAAGAATTTATTAATCATAATTATTTTTTATTGCAATAATTCTTACTGTTTCAATTTAAAGTTCAATTAAACAAATTCAATTGGCCGCTGTTAATAAAACAAGCAAAATATTGGTTGGCTGGGGCCAAAGAAAAAATGTTTAATCTATAATAGTTTATTCTGCGTTCGGACACCTTTGGTGTTTCTCAGGAACTACATAAAAAAAAAAATAGAAATTATATAAGGAACACACTATGAGATACAAACTACAATCGGAGAATTTAGTTTGAATACAAATTACATTGCAAGAATACTATTATACCGGGCGTTTCAGAATTGCACAGCACTATTTTAGGTATCTGTTCTATAGCAGAAATAAACATAAAAGTTCATATACACATATGTTTTAAATCAATTTATTACAGAGATACTAAAGGTTAAAGATTTATTTATCGAAAGTCCAAAAATATAATACTAACAATTGCATATCGTTTATTCTTTTGACAGTTAGTATTAAACACTATCTATGTAAGTTCTGTGCATGTGAGTGAATACACAGTATTTTTAGTATTTTGTGTATTATCATGGGAGACACCACAAATTCGTTCACTTTTTTAGAACAAATAGACATGCTTTTAACTTATGGCGAGGTACATAAAAATGGTGTTGCTGCTCTCCGAAGATATCATGAAAAATTTCCCAACCGAAGAATACAAATCGTAAAATGTTTGAAGCCACTGAAAGACGTCTTAGGGAAATGGCACACTAAAGCCTGTACGAGTAAACGCTGGTCGACAAAGATTTCGGCGAACTGCAAACGTTGAAGAAAAATACTGGAAGGTATTCAGTTATCTCCTAGTACTAGCACCAGAAGATTGTCACTTCGTTTCGATGTTTCCTCCACCAGTGTATGGCGAACATTGCGCGAACAACAATTGCATCCATTTCACATTACGCACGTGCATGATTTGTTACAAGATTATAGCAAGCGCAGAAATTTCTCCCAGTGGTTAATTCAACAATACACACGAGATCCTTACTTCCTAAGCTGCCTGCTGGTTACCGATGAATCTTGCTTTACAAGAAGGATTACAATGTACGAAACACCCACACTTGGGACGAAGAAAACCCTCGTACGACTGCTACTACACATTACCAACATACCTTTTCATTAAATATCTGTTGTAGTCTTCTTGGCGGCTGTCTAATCGGCCCCTTCTTTTTGCCACCTAGTCTTTCAGAATATCAGATTTGCATTTTTTGCAAAATAATTTTTATGAACTTCTAGAAGATAGGCAGAAGCTTTGGTTTATGCATCGGTGCTCCAGCTCACTATTCTCATATTGTGACATTATTTAAATGCAACATATGGTAACCGATGTGTTGGTCGAAACGGACCTATTAAACGGCCGTTTATTACTTTAGCAATACTTTATAGTACTTTTATAGTAATAAAGATTTTCGAGCAAACTAAAGCTCTACGAGGATTTGAAGTGTAATATGAAGGAACAGAAATATAACATAAAAAAGAAACTCGGAGAAGAAATGAAGGTCAAAGTGGACTCGAAAATGAAGATGGAATCGAAGAAAGAACGTTGTTATTGTTGCGGTTCTGACTAGCACACTTTAGACAAGTGTCCCGACAAATTCAAAGAGCCAAAATGTTTCAGATGAGGTCAGCACGGACATTTTGCATCAGCATGTTCATCCCAAAGTCCAAATAAAAGTGGTCAATTAAAATCAGTAAGCAACATAACATCTATTGACAATTCTGTAGTTATAAAGAACATCAATTTCGTGCTTTAATCTGCACGATGCTCTAATCAAGTGAGACGTGTATATCAAGAGTGGAACACCATGATTAGATCCGACAAACTGGCTTGGACAACTATCAGACCAATTCAATAGGTATAGGCTTCAGAACAGAAGCTATAATTGACGGCGGGACTCATCACACAAGATTCTTTGTAGTTCTATAAAATCTTAGAATCCGGATGTACCGCTAAGGCATGAATTATTGAAAGATTTATAAGTAGTGATGTATGAAGGCAAGGTCGTGATAAAAGCTAATTAATTTAATAAATAACACAATTTCTTTTAATAAATCTCGATTATTAAAATTGTTTAGTGTAACTATTGGTTAAAGTTGATGTGAATATCATTTTGAACTATTAAACTATTTGAATTTATAACTAATGGTCTTTCACTTTCTGCATTGTTCCCAATTCTCACATTTAGGAAAAAATATATTAAGAAAATAAATTTATCACCTTCCTTAATAAATGTAATTAGATATTTATTTCTTTGCGTTAAGAACGCGGGGCATTGAAACAGATAATGGGATAAATCATCAAGGTGGTCGCCACTGCAAAGTAAACAGAATGTATCAGGAAATAAATAATATTTTTTATGTTTGAAAAGAATTCTTCAAAATTTGAATCTAGACAAACTGATCTGAGCTACGGCTCTAGGCTTCTCCACCTCACAATTTAGGGGAAGATAATTTTCTTGACCCCCAACTGACTGACCAATCTGTATTTCCGGTTGAAAGAGCTATTAATGACAAAGTCAATATAAAGTGTGATTAGGTGGTTTTGAAAACTTTGAAGCATGTCATTTTTGCAAGATTTAACAGAAGTGAAAAAATATATCCCAAGTGGGTATATATTATTGCCCCTCGTAGAAAACAGTTTTCTAAAAGCACCGCTGAAATGTTAAAAAAGTTACGTATTATAACAGAATTTCAAGACTGAAATTTTAAGTCAAGATTTTAAAGAAAATTTATGAGAGGAATATTACAGTAAAATCTGTCTAGCTGAAGAGAAACAGACATTGACACGACACTGACGTATGTGAGTTGTAATAGTTAAATAGAATATTACAAGAGAATGAAACATCAGAGATTTTTTCCGTAACTTCCTGCTTTATTTGTGGTCAGACCTGTTCGGGCCTTCGCCCATCTTCATAAAGTCTTGATAAAAATTGTGATATCACAAACTTGCACAGGGCAGAATCAATTTACATGTAATGAAACATTATGAAAGACTATGAAAACAGAAAGAAACTTTAGAATCAAGCCAAAGATAAAGGTAAGAATGTTATTGAAAATTAACTTACCCGCATAGATAATTGAAAATCCATTATCCTCTCCATGAATGTTTCTGTTAATGAGAACCGAATACACACCCTCTGCTCCACCATGAACAGCGGCTGATTTTGGGCGGTGCACCCAACTGTTTGAAAGTTCATCTCGCGTTTGCCACGTATGGCCTACTTCAAAACCTATTAATCACATTTCAAATTAGGTAATTATTAAATTAATAATTTCAAGGGCTAAACTTTATTTATGACCGGCCCTCATGACAGTAAGCGCAAAGATTGGAGATAAACTTATTTTCGAGTTGGCCAGCTAGAGTTGTTTTTTTAGATCTACAGGGGATACGGAAGCGGAGCCCCTCGTTAAAGAGATTGCTGAAGGTCCGTAAAATATTAAAAAATATTTATAAGCATATTTCCCGCTATGCACATTACTATAGTTTACACTAAAGGGCCCACCAAAGTACATTTTTACCATTTCAAGATATTAAGTCTACATTAACCGCTACTATGATACACACTGATTTCGGTTAACAAATAAATTTTAAAATAACTAAATAACTATCTTATTGTAAATAAGTTAAAATTGTCATAATATCTGTTGATTCATACCTGGTAGAAATCCAAATATATGCGCACCAACTTTGTTTATTTTGACCTTAAACAATTTGATTGCAAACATTACAAATTGAAATAATTAACATTTATATTTATCAATAAGGGTTTTCTTACCTGTCTTCCCCTTAGGTTCATGACTACCGAAAACAAATGGAATTTCAGCAATCGTTTTAACTTTTCCGTTTATTTCTTCCTAAAACGGCAAAATTAAGTTCTAACATTTTGATTCCATCTGAAAGATTTTTTGAAAAGCCTACAACTTTATGTGTCATTCAACTGGTTTTAAGCATAAAACAAATTTACAAAAATGAGATAAATATTTTGAAAGTAAATTTGAAATAGATGCATGTATTTTAGGCAAATTCACAAATAGAAGGCTACATTCACTTTAAGTGGGTTTAGAGTAAAAATTAGAACAATGGTGTAAATATATAACGGAAGTAATGTGTGTTTAAAACCATAAGCTTTTTAATATTTGCTGAAGTTACCGTTTTATTGAAGAGTACAGGTTTTAATCTTAACCTTAAGCATTTCCAGCATCAGAAAAAACAAAATGGTGCACTTATTTTTTGATTCACTATCTTCTCCAATGTTTCTTTTCTTACATTTTTTGTTTAACATACAACTGGAAGGAACATACTAGAATATTTAGCGGGCCAAGTATATACATACATCTTTAAGCCAGTACAATAAACTGATTTGTGGACAATAAAATAATATTCAGTTCACATCTTGATAAAGCTGAAGAGAGATACATATAATTTAGGTTACTTGTAATAAAATAACGATAGCATTCAAGCGACAAAGATCATACTATGAACGTAAAATAGCTTTAATATTTTTTCACCAATAGACGAATTTACATTTTTATATCTTTAATCTAATGTAAAAAAACTGCAAGTTAAAATTAGCCATAAATTCCGCGCCATTGTTACCATAAAACTATGTGATATACAGCCTTAAAAATTATTTTAAGAATTCTATGCTACCACGTCAAGTTAAAAGTCTGAATTTTTTTTCACAAATGATATGAACATTATGCTTTTTGATCTCACCTCGTTTCATTATGCAGACTTCAATGCAAAAACACTTAAAATCATTGAACTTTCAACTTGAACTGAAAATTCACTCAACTAAACTCCATCCATCACGGACGCTAAGCACAGACGCAAACAAACACTATCATGTCGGGTGATTTACCTTTCAAAACATTTTTCCTCTGCCAACTACAGTGGGAATTCATGAGTAGATTGTGATGGGAATAAACAATCATGAATAAAAAAATTTAAACAACCTAATTTTCATTCTGATTTATATATATAATTTTTGTTTTAATTTTCTTCAATCTTATTTGCTGCACAAATAACTCGAAGAATTATTTTCTGGGAAAATGTAGTAATTTAAAAGAAATTGTTGACAACAATTTTCATATGGAATTTGTTACAACTCATACATTATACTGCACAGCATTTCAGAAAATTGGTTGTACTTTAGTGACAGACAAAAATTTAGGCGAAGGAGTATTTATTTCAAGTAACAACTGTTTGTCTACAACTCTTAGTTAATAAAGTTGAATGTTCCAAATTAAGTATCACTCCCGAGTATTTAGAAATTGATTTTGAATTCTACATTCCCTATTTGCACATTATAATATTTAATGAAATGTAAAAATTTCATCATTTGCAGACATTTATAATTTATAAAACCAAATAAGAAAATTCAACTCCTTGGAATAACCTGATAGGTTTAAAATTTATTTATATGCAGTTCAATGTATCCAACTCTATTTTTAACCTTCCTCAAACGTTTTACTTATCAAGTAACAATATCAATCAACTATTTTCTAAATGTCTAACCAAACAAGGAATAATTTCCACAATAGTCTCAAATTTACACAAAGGAGTCTCCGAGCATCAGCAAACTCAAAAAAGGAGAATAATAAATGCGTATGTTATGGGAAGTTATTAAAAAATAGTAAATTTGTGAAATAGCAATAATATCCCCAATACTGAATTTAACTTAAATTCAATGCTTATATGCAGCTCACTTATTGAAAGTAAACATTTTTATATTTATGTAATTCCAAATTTTGTTGGGATCGGATCCGAATCACCAAATAAATAATTTGTTCAAAATACTATACCCTTTTACAAAATAGTAACAAGTAAGTAATTTTAGTTTTCTTATATTCTAAAATAAATGACACTACTCTGCTTCAATGAATCGTTGGATGCGCAATTGCTATCGAGAGGGAACAATTGTGTTATCTCTGCTGATGTTCGCTGTGCAGTATCATACAAAGTTTCTAGAGCTGCGTTTGATATTTAGTGCATTGAGTTTTACACTGTTTCTAAGTTTAAAAATGTTGTTTAAACAGTTTAATTAGTACTTAGTTTTTTCTTCCTTCAGCCATGTTAGATCAAGAAAAAAATTTTTATTTACGAGGTAATCAAGATTTCAATAACAGACAGAAATCAGTTTTTCTCGCCCTTGATAAACTGTCAGCACAACAACCAGAAAACAGATATAAAACTGAAGATTTAAAAAAGAAAGATAATGACATAATAAAAGGTAGAAAAGATTTGAAACAATTTTTAGGTCAGGAGAGCATATTCAAAAGGCCTGAAGTGACACTAAAAAAAAGTATGAAATTATATATACCGGAATTTATTAAAAATCCTCACAAATGGAAGAAATATTCTTTAGGTGATGATGAAATTTCTGATTACAGTAATAGAATGGTCGCCATTAATTTTTTAAAAACACTTAAAAAAAGGTCGACAAATGTTGAACCAATGGAAACTGATAGAATTGATTTTAAACCAAAGTTTAATAAATTTCTTAAGGATGAAGGAAAGGATTTGACAGTGATTACTCCTGGAAATGAAAAATCCTCATTTATTAATGGAAAAACTATAATGCCTGAATACGTAGTGGGTCAAAAAATACAAAAAGTAAACAAGAAAAAAGAGCAACTCTCATTTTCAAATAATTGTGTGAAATTGGATCATCTTTTAGAGGATGACTAGCTTTATTTATATATACCTCACATAAATTTAACATGTAAATAGAAAATTGAAATATGTATTAAAATTTCCTTTTGCAAGTTTTTGTTTGGACAAATTGAATGTTATTTAAAATAGATTTTAAAATTACATTTTTTTTTTATTAGTAAATTCAGTTTTTTTCTTCCTATTCAATTAAAATATTTTAACTAATTTTTAACCCATTTTTTCGCTCTTTTTTTTTTGAATTTATCATCTAACAATATGAGCTTCAAAATATGAACTCAGTAAGAAAATATATATATATTAACCACTTGTCAAGAAAAAGTTAATGTGATTTTGCACTTTCCATTATGTATTATTAGGTTGTTTTTTTCTGACTAATAGTGTTTTTCTCTTATCGTTAGAGGAGGAAGCATTGTGAACGTTCCTAAGGAAACAATATGTGAGGTTCCTAGTACTAAAAAAGAATTACTTTTCCATTGTAATTCCAACTAAAGGGATGAAGAATTAAACAACGGTATCACAATGTTTGGATAGGTTTCCTACGTCCTGGAAAAGAAGTTTTTCCACGATTTACTGAAGGCGCTCTAAAAGTATCTCATACTTTGCAAACATTCATGAGACTTTAATTTTCATATGGAATATTTTTCTGGGAACATTGACCACGGGATTTTGTGGGAGCTGCGACGGTAAGTCTAAAATGTCAATTCTGTGTCATTTTAGTTCTATTACCATGTAATAGTAAGTACTCAATGATAACTTAAAATTGGTAATTCTCATTTATGAGAATTGCACTGTGTTAAAGTCGTGTGAGGTGTTCCAGATCATTGGAATTTTGATTTATCTCATAATCTTTTAAAGCAAGCTCTTCCATTCACTAACTGCTATTAACGCTTTAAAATCCAGGCAAACTTACACTGAACTTTTTCGATAGCACCTTTTTAAATTGCATAGCGTCCTGTTTCTTTATTTAATTTCTTTGTTAAGAATAAAAGTGAACAAATCATTACAGAAAAGCCATGATACGATTAATGTTAGCATTTCTAGCAATTCAGTGAGAATAATGCACTTTTCCTTGAGTTCATAACAAGTTAACCAAATAGTCCTTATACTCAGTAATTTCTGCTGGAAAATCAAGAATAAATTTTCTTTCTTATCGGTAAAGTAACTAATATTTAAGATAATTAAACTTTTACTTCATTTTTATTTTGATAAAATATACAGTTGATAATACACATACTTATCTTGAAGTCAATCAAATAGCGATTATCATTTTTGTTTACCAAACAATATAAAATACTTCCTTACCAAGCCTAACAATTTTTAATTGGAAGATACATTTGTTTTTACAAGATACATGATTTAAAAGCTTGAAATAGCAGCATACATTGTTATGTGGATAAACGGCTTTGAGCGAAGATATCTCCTGAGTAAACCTTAAAATAATTTCAATTGTTTATTTTGATTAACTCATCTTGAACACAAATAACTTCAGAATTCAGAACTTTCACTTGAAATAGAAATTATTTCCTCCTGTGACATAATGGAAAAATAAATTGCTGCAGCTTTTTTCAAATTATGATCTGTATCCATATACACGTCTCTTTATTCCATCAAAGATGGATTGTTTTAATTATCATTTTTCATAATATTAAGGTAAGTTGGAGAGATTGAAATTTTACACAATATTAAATTAAACGAGACGGTAAAGTAATACGGGAACATTACGCATAAAGAATATGATTACAAAAATACAGTATTTTAAGATTGTATAAATATTTACAATAAGAAAATTACTGTCATTTATTCACCGCTGGATTCCACTCAAAAAAATGAAGATCATCACATCACAAATTTAGTTTGGTGGATGTTCCTTTGCGTATGTATCTTTATTAGCATACCCGGTAACATAACCAGATTGATCGACTAAGTCTTTCCTACCAGCGATTCCTTTTCCCTTTCCTGTTTCATCAAATCTTTGCTTATGTGAACCGGTGTATTTCGAGGAATCAGTCAGTCGTTCTGTGGCTCCTGATGTTTTTGTTATGGCCTATAAAAGAATATCTATATATGTTAATTGCTTGCTGGAATGAATACATTTTGCTATTCAGAGGTATTTATTATTCAAGGAAGGAGAGTGCTAAACCCTGCGCTATTCAGAGGTAGATATCAAAAATTATTATAAAGTATTCATATTAATAAAACCACATTAATGCTGGCAGAAACCGAGAATCGGCTCTAACCGCACTAAACCTTAGCACAGAAGCCCTCACCTGCGTCTATCAAGCTATGATAGTAGATCCTAAAGGACTTAGTGTGAAGAGAATTGTTATTTTGTACATATTTTTCTCAACAATTGGTTACTAGAAAAATTCATGAATGTACTGATTTTATCAGCGATATTTTCCGTGATAGCCTTCATTTTATGGTCTTCTACCGGTTTCGGGCGTTCGCCCATCATCAGGATGTTTTGATAAAGCAGTGCGATAACTATAAACTGATGTTGCTCTTTGCTAGTCTGTGTTATCGCACTGTCCTCTATTAGTGAAATTCGCACTGAGATTAGTGAGATATCGCTCTGTCCCCTATTAGTGAGGAGGTGGAGATTCTTATACTGGATGTGGATTAGTTACAACTACTTATCCATTGACAGAACAAAACAGGAGGTTTCGACATAATGAGATCAACTTCAGCTAGTATTTACATTTAGTTCATGTTAACAGTTGCCGAAAAGAACTCCGTACTATCTACATACTTTTATAGTTAAATAATTTAAAGACCACTTCGCCAAAGAATGGATTTAAATATAATTTTTTTCAAACAGTTGATATGAACAAATCCAAATATTAGCTGAAAATGATTTCATTTGATTGAACCGTCCTAGTATGATTAGTGAATGAATAAATAAAATGTGTAAAAAAAGTAGGAGTTATTGCCACACTATCCACCTCTAGTCATACTAATCGTATATATTTATAAATTTTTAAAATTCATATTGAACTTATTTTATAAAAAATCTAAGATGAAAGAAATTTTGGCAGCCTATCGAAGATAAATTTAATTCGATACTTACTGCAGCTGAGGAAAGACCAGGTGGCCCACATGAACTCATTTTCTTTTGAATCTCTTCTAAATCAATTTTTTTATTTTTTGCCAAATCTTCCAGAAATTTCTTATAATCTGCTTCGCTAACCTTATGGCATCTGCAGATATAATAGAAACAATTGAGAAAAATGTCTAAATAAATTTTTAAGAAATTTAAGTATTCAAAGAATAAAAAAAAATTAGAGTGTCCTCCCAAAAGTAATTTAAACTGACTTAAGTTTTTTGAAGTAAATGCCTGTATCTGTGGATGTTATTGTTTTCCCATCAATTACTTTTGCCTGCTTCATCCATTTGTCACTTTGAGACAGAGTGATCTGTTTCCCATCTGATTTGGTATCGCCAAATTTTGAAAATTGTTTAAACTTTTCAGAAAAACTTTGTGTTCCGTTATCTGACATCTAACAGATTAAAATGCCTTCATGTAGATAAATAAACACAATTGTTAACTTTATTGGTAATTTTAACATCGGTAAAATTGAAAAAAGAAAAGAAATGAACAAATAAATACTTTTATCAGCCAATATGACAAATATCTATTTATTACTCTTCTAAACCTTTCATTAAAACGTTTTGTTAGTTGGCAAGAGCCAGGAAAAAATTATTTTTAGTAACTTCTAGAAAAATTATGGAAGTTAAATTCAACGTTTCGGACCCCGATGATAACCTTCAACAGAATTTCGAAGAAAAGGTTCAGGAGTAGAGTCAATGTAATATTATTTATATTGCTATTTTGTACAGTATTTCGAAACTATTTAATTATACCAGAAAAATGAAAATGTATTTATTTATAAATAATGTTATTTAATTTCTTTAATTTTTATTCAAAAATTATAAAATAATCAACATTATTTCCAGCCTTATTTAAGCAATATTGCCTTACAATACAGTATGTAAGTGTCATAATATAATTCTAAGTGGTTTTATACATCTATATTTTGTTTTTAAAATTTATTTTTAAAGGCGCGTCAACTTCAGGTCATTAGCATCCAGTGTCTGTTCTCATTAAAAGATAATAGTATCCACACATCAACAAACAGTGAGCTGTGTGGGATTCCTAGGACGAGAAAATTTAGAGGAAGTACACTAGACTTGCCGGGGCTGCCACGTTCTAAATCCAGTATGCCACCCTTGAGCTAATCCGTCTTTTCACACACACACATATATATATATATATATATATGAGAGGAAAGGTGGGTTTGTTCAGTGGTGACGTATTGAATCTAGGCAGTCCCAGCAAGTCCAGAGTAAATTTATATATGGTATTTTTAATAAGCTCAAGTATTCCTTAACATAATACACGATGGTTTCCATACCTTCAACCTGGAATGCGACTATATTTTAGTGACTATCATCCATAGAAAATTAGTTTTAGAGGTATGTTCTTAATTGTTGTGGTTCTTAACGTCGTATGTTCCCCCAGAATCTTTTTTTTTTTCCTAGGAAACTGTTCCAAATAACGATAGGGTTAGGATTCTCATGGTTTTAACTGGCAACTTGTTTCTAAAGTTAGTATCTTCACTAAATTTAAGTAGACCTCATGTTATTGTTGATGGTGCAACCGTACATTACACGAAATGGCAGGTTGAGCAAAACTACCTCTAGCTTTCCCAAAAATCAATTTTTCCGGGAAAATGATTCAAATCCAAATAATAGACCTATGTATGTAGCAATATGAAGTTTTACGGAACAAAAAAATAAAATCAGTCGCACTTCCGGTGACGATTTTGACCGAAACCTAAACCTTTTTGTCGACGGGTAAACTAAACTGAATATCAGATAGGACTTTAATTTTGCAGTTTTTCAGCTTAAACATACACAAACACACGGACATTAAGGAAAATTTGCAAGCACGATGTTTAAATTGCTTTTACGTTCCTGCAGAACAAAAGAATGTAAACAAATAAAATATAGTCATTTTATTTCCAATTAGAGAATCTATTATTCAATCCTACCAATAAATAATAAGTAAAAAATATGAATATAATATGAAAATATCGTGTAGGTTTCTTTAATGAGGGGTCAAAACAACACCCTCTAAGTGGCCTAGATCTTCGGATCGAAGATGTAAACACGCCAGAAACCTAGTTATAAATCAATTATGAATATTTTGTACTTAAATTTAGAATTATTTGCGGAAATAATTATTCTAATTAGATGATACAGATTTCGTATTAGTAACTGCATAGTTGAATATAAGAAGCATAGTGGAGGTAATTTTTGAAGGAAAAAGAGCCGAAATTTTTAATGAAATTTCAAATGTAAGGAATAGATGAAAAAAAGAAGTATCTTACCTTCCTATGGTCAACCTAACAATATTTTATCACAAGTGGATTAGTCTTATCTGTGTGAGATATTTCGTAAAAGATTAAAATCTGTATACGTGTAAAAGACAAATACTCTGTTGGATTCTGGAAAATACATAGAAGCGCATGTCAAGTTACATACACTTTTCAAATGTGATCTTATACTAACCAATGTGCAAACATTGAGTTTAGTTAACTTCATCGTTATTTATAAAAAGTGCTAAGCATATACTGCATCAAAATTACTAGTTTATACTAGTTAATTAGGTAGTATATTTCCTCATAGACAGAGACCAGCTAAAAACAGTTATTAAAACTAATTATTCAGATTTTTAATTTTTCTTTTAAGTTGAAATAAATATTACTGAACTATCTCAGAATATATTTTGTACTTACGTGTATTGACACATTAAAAGAAAATAAAAAAGAAAAATAATGGATACCGAGTAAAGAGCCTTGAGAAAATGCATTTTCCAAAATTGTTAACTAAACTAAGCTAAAGGAATCAATGCCCACTAAGTACTGTTAAATAAGTATATGTATATTTTTATACATAAAGCGAAGTCCTACTTACGCCTTCAGTATTTGGAATTAAATTTTGTAGATGAGGACTATACTATTATAACTCCATACTTTCTACACTTCATTACATAGACTTGGTGAAACCGAGCTTTCGAGGCAAGCGATTACTACTCAGACAATTAGTAAGAAATAACCAAGAAACCCTCGGTAATTATAATCAGTTAAAACTAAGAATAAATTATTTTATTATACAGTTTATAAGATCAAGGTTAAAAAAATTAACAAATTTTGTTTTACTTTTCAATAAAAAACATACAAAACTTTCCACAGAAAAAAGATTAATGACATTGAATTGTTATACTAATGAGGCAAAAACTTCATTTGGTTTTCTTCTGGGTGTGTCACTCGAACAGAAATATTACCAGTTTACACTGCTTCCATTGAGAAAATTGTTTTTTTGATAAAATAATTTTCCCCATTCATTCGTTAAAAATCGAGATTGTTCTTCATGTCCCATATTTGATATAAGTTAGATACCTATCTTCTGAGTACTTTTCACCTTAGTTATATCACGTCTGCCGAAATTGTGAAAATATTCTGGCCCCTTTTCCTTTTGGTTATGATTTCATGATTATTAAATTATGGGTCCTAAGGATTTGCAGTAAACTGTAAAGATTTAATGCAGAACTAAGCTGAAATCTGAAAATCAAAACAGAATTTTTACAAATAATTCTTTACTCAAACTTTTTTGTTGCATTCCTTGAATCTATTGGATTTTTAATAATGTTAAATTCTTGAATACTTGCTCGGATAACTTTCTTAACTCAATCAATATGTAATTGCTTTTTCAACTTTTGAATATCCATTTTAAGTAACCATTAATGGTGTTAGAGACTCTATTATTTAGACACATAACCTGAAGATAGGGAAGCCGTCAGAAGAATGCATAAAAAAGAAGCAAGCCATTAAGCAAAAAGTCCTAGCAAAATATTTATTGTAAAACTAATTCTCATTTACTAATTTCATTGTAACAGAAAGCTGGTTAATCCTTTATCTCTTGAAAGGTTTCAATGATTATTTATATTCAGGAAAAATATTTTAATGCGGGAAATCATTTTAATGACGCAATAATTACACTTTCTTCTAAGAGACAAATTTTTTAAGTTAACAATTTCTTTTTTCTATTATTTTTGATATCTATTAATCGAACATTTAATTTTTTATGTATTTAATTTAAAGCATAATACCTTTTTGAATTTTTATTTTTTATTTAAAACAAAACGATAAATCCTGAACACACTTAATTCCTCAAACTTTTAACTATTAGTCAAGTCTCCTTCCATCAGATTAAAAATATACAATTTCAAAGTTCTTACTTTAAAGAATAAGTATTCGATATATATAAGGCAACCGAATTTCGTTTATTTTTACAATTAAGAAAATTATAATTATTAATATGGATTTCACTTTTCAATATAGCTTCATCAAGATTGGTTTTTTGGATACCGCAAGCAATAATTTTTGAAAATATAAATAAATGAATACTATGGATAGGGCATATTTATTATCACGTAAAGAATAATAATAATAAAAAAGAGTATCCAGCAACGGTTTGTAAAAAGCGTACATTTTAATATTCATCTTGGATACAATAATATATAAAAATAACACAAACATTAAAATAAACTAATTAAATTAATTTTTATACATTTACCAAATTAAAGCACTTGATTTTTTTTTCCTTTTTTTAAATTACATTCAAAAATAAAAAGTAATAATATAATATTCGATCCCTAGGGTAAATATTGCAACATTTACAAACTGGTCTGTCTGGCCAAAATAAAATATACTAATTGCCGACAATTTTTAATCTGCAACTTAAAAAAAAAGAAAATTGTAATATTTATTTATATACATATATATTATTTTTCTTTTTTGATATATATAAATCGAAGAATAGACTATAAGATCGACAAAACATAGAATGGATAACTTGGTACTTGAGAAAGGGGATGTTGCTGCAATACAAAAACATATAAGGTGTCATGGAATGTTTTTATATAGGTCCCTCAATGGTGCTCACTTTCATTGTGTAATAATAGATGCTACGAGTTAGCATTATGACACCAATTAAGAATGCACCTGAAAAGAAAATTAGGGCTTCATTTTAGATACAAGATGATAATAATAATGTCATATGTAAAGAGGAAAAAAAAGAAGGTATATTCAAGAAAACAAATATTTCACAGAATTAGTGAAAAAAGTAATATTAGTGTATGACAAGACATGGAAGGATATTTATAAAATAATCATCTTTTATTTAAAAAGATGATTAACCTTGTCTTATATAGACATTTATTTAATGTTTAAAAGTTGTTTTAAGTAAGAAATGATGGAACCAATCTTATTGACATTCTCTTTGAATTTTTCAATAAAATTCATACTCTGAATGCCAGTGTAGTTTAACTTCCTGAGTCTGGTAATGTAAATCTAACTTTATATATTGCTTCAATAGACTTACCATTAAAAACAAAACATGTGTAATTAAAGAATTTTAGTTACACATGATATCGATTTCAAATACTAAAACCCCAGTTCATTTAAATTATAATTTCAATTTTTATAACTACCACCTTACCTTCTTTTGTGAATGTTTATACTCTCTGAAATACGTATTATACTATAACCAATTACTAACATTATTATATTAAATATTTTATTATTATTAAATATATTAGCCAGAATAATTATATAATATCAATTATTTTTAGACTAGCATATTGGGTGTGACAAATAACAAATCCTCATTTACTACTTATCTAATAAATGTTTATAACCGATTAACATGTATATATTAATAATGACACCCTAAAAGAAAGATACTTTTCAAAATAGGTAACTTCCTGCGAATATTATTACCAATTTGAATACAATGCCTTATCTAAAATATACAGTTCTACCAATTATCTAGCTTAACTTTCTTAAATAAAAAAATTCTCAGAATGGTTTTGTGTTTGTTATGTTATTATGAGTATCCATTACTGGCAACTCCAAGAAAGAAACATTTCATAACGGGATCCTACACTTACAGTAAATTTACTTAAGCTGAAGATGATAATCTTGTAAAACACTCTGAAACCAAGGCAAAATTCATAAATTTTCATCGAAACAAAATCGTACTATTTATTACAAAAAAACGTTATTGTCATATAAAATGCCCAATATCGAAAAATATAGATAAACAGAAAATTCGCAGAAAAACCAACAGTAATCGTATTAAAAATTTCAATCATTCATTACATATATTAAACCAGAATAAAGAAATAGAAATATATTAGAATAGTTTTCTTGTCAAAGAATACAAATACTATTTCCTAATTATTTAATAAGAAAGTGTTTCTAATACTCTAATGTTCTGTAAATAAATAATAAATACAAAAACCTTAAATCAAGAGTGATTTTTCAAAAACTCAGTTTCCTTTTATGACAAAATGTAAGCAATTGATTAACACAATTTATTTGTTATTGAGATTATATATATAAAATATTGAAATTTTTTTCAAACATCATTTTTATTAAATGTTTGTCTTCAGTTTTATATGAATAGAAAATCTAAAGTTAATAAAATGACTTATTTGAGGAAAGCATGGCCTCGTCGTGTCACCCAAAATTTCTTTAAATGAACTTTCACGGAAAAACATTCCAAGAAAAGTGTTAGGCCTCTGTATATTCAAAGTTATTGTAACAAATTTTATGAAATCAGTCGGTGTTTTTTGGATAAAATCGTTGAAATCTGAAACGCACTTCCGGTCATCTGATTTGTTTGAAACTCGGAATACTGGCAGTATTATTTAATTCTAATTAATATTACTTAGAAGATAGAATTGTATAATAAACTAAAAAAGCACTTTAGAGGAAAATATATCCCCCCAAAAACCCCCTTAAATGACTACCCGGAGAAATGTTGCAAATAAAAGGTACAACAGCTCTTTATATGTGAAGTTAGTTTCGAAAATCGTTGGACCCGTTTTAGAGAAAAAACAGAAAACTGAAAAATACTTTACAGCAAAAACGTACTTCCGGTCATCCGATTTTCTTCAAATCGGTATTCCGACAACATATTTAATTCTAATTAAAATTTTTTTGAGATAGAAGTGTGTCACAAACTGAAATAGCACTTTAAGGGAACCATATACCCACCGTTCCCACCAAAGCGCCCTTAAATGAATTTTCCTGGAGAAAAGTTTCAAATGAAAGTTTTACTTCTTTGTATGTGTAGTAGTTGTGCCAAGTTCAAAGAAAATCGTTGGAGCCGTTTTTGAGAAAATCACGAAAAACTGGTTAAAAAAAAAGAAAAAAAGAAGGAAAATGGCACTTCCAGTTGATAGATTATGACCGAAATCTTCGTGTCTGATGCGGTCGCTGGTAGTCCCTGAGCGGAATACCAACTTTGAGCTCCCTACGTCTCTTCGTTTATGAGATATCCTATAAAAACACACGTACCTACCATTTTCTAAAAACCACTTTTTGGGACTCAAAGGAGATCAAAACGTGTATTTCCGGTAAAAACTCAATTTCGAAAATCTGGCACAGTCGCAATAGTTCCTCTTACTAATTAGTAAGAGAAAGCACAAATAAGGTGCAGTCGCTTAGTAAAAAAGGTGTTTTGCTCCCCCAGTGAGCAGAATGAATAAGTAATTCTTCTGCTGTAGAAAAATACAATTAGAAATAAATGTTTTTCTTCAACCATGACCTTGAATTATATAAATTAAAAATATATATATATATAAAGTAATAATTAAATAAAATGTACACAAAAGTATTGGAACATTTCTAGATCCTGCATACATATATAGAAAAGTGAGGAGCTGCTAACAAAATAGCATCTGGTTTGTTTTGCATAAAGTGGTTAAAGTATCTATTTAATAATTTCAGTCAACGACATATTCAAATACATTTTAAAAAAAAGGTTTAATACGAAAATGTTGTATCAGGTACTAACCAATATAAGCGAATATATAACCCCCGTTCACGGATGCATACTGATATGTACCAACAGTTATGCCTGTACCAATTCCAAACAATATTAAAGCGATTGCTAAAAATATTTTTCCTCGATTCTTCGCAAACTGGGGACCAACAGACGATCTGAAAATTATAAATTTAAATGTTTATATAAATTTTAATATCTAATTTGTTAATTTTCCTAAATTTAAAAGAAAAAAGAAATTTCTTTAGAATTTATGTATTCCTGAATAAATTAATTTATGCAGTAATTAAAAACTGATAAATACACCAGTATTTAAAAAGAAAGTTAATTTTCTTACTTTAAAATTAAAACAAATTATTGTCTGCTTTATTTCGTGGGATATCTTAAAAATTAAGCATATAAGTTAGTCAAAAATTATCATACAAAGCTTTCAGTCAATGCCTGGTGTGAAGCCGATGAAATGCAGTGTCAGACTTTTCAATTGTAGTACTCATCTCAATTGTAAATGTTAGAAATATATAGACAAATAATCTAATAACAAGAGGATCCCCAATTGTGTAATTATCCATTAGACCACGTTAAAAAATGGGAAAAGATATATTTTTTTAAACCACAAATTAAAGGGACACTCTATAACTAATGGCGTTTTTTTTCTTATTAGCATTCCACGTTTTAATGTAGTTTTTAACGTTGCAAACCTTGATTCACTGAAAACTGATATTTTTATGAACGTTTCATTTTATTACACTTCTTTTCTGAAACATTAGGTAATAATTAATTCTTAATCGACTGTTTCTTATACTCTAACTGGGATTTTTCTGTTTTCTTTTTGTTGGTTCTGGATTTTCATCCATCCATAGAGTACGGTTATCAAATTGGTACATAGAGTTGTCTTCACTTTATGCTTCTGTTACATTCCTCTCTGATTAATTACATATATATGAAAGGTTATATTAATATTTTATCCTTTGTATGATCAAAGCTTTGTATGATAATTTTTGACCAAGTTATATTATATTATATACTGATGTATCTCTTAGTTGGCTGATCGGCCAGGGGGTATCATAAGAAAAACACTAAAAAAAATTTTAAGTGTTTTTTATTAATGGCCCGACGTTTCGACAAACATTGTTTGTCTTCTTCAGGGGCTATCTTAGAATCGGAAAATTTGTATGCTCTATTAATTACTACATGTTCAATTATGACTCTGGATTATGGGGTGTGAACACTCATAGACCACAGTCATAATTGAACATGTAGTAATTAATAGAGCATACAAATTTTCCGATTCTAAGATAGCCCCTGAAGAAGACAAACAATGTTTGTCGAAACGTCGGGCCATTAATAAAAAACACTTAAAAATTTTTTTTAGTGTTTTTCTTATGATACCCCCTGGCCGATCAGCCAACTAAGAGATACATCAGATCATTTCTAACGGCCAACAACTTCTACAATTTGATATATTATATACTATAAAAGACAACAAAAAAAATCCTGAAGTTGCCTTTCTGGTTGACTGTTTTTTACCTATGATTGTCGGATTCCATGGTTATACCTAGGTGGAGTATCAAGTTTGAACTTCCTGACATTGTTTCATTTTTAAGCATTTACAAAATCCTAGATATAATCCAGCATATCCAACCATATATTTATATTATTTCTTTACTTAATATAGCTACAAAGTTTTAGAGAAAGTAACTCAGTTATAATATGATGATTACTGCTCTGCACAAGCGAGTTTTATCCATGAATTAAAATTATTATGAACTCGGGATATAAATTATTTATAAATTTGGATTAAATTTCAATCAACTACTCACACAAAACGGAGAAACCGACAAATTACCAAAGACCAAAAAAATTATAGAAACATGGAATTGCTGTCGATTATTGTTTCGTGTAAAGAAGATAAATAATGTTCAGTGGTAAATATTATCATCTAATCTATGTGATATGTGGCTTGTATCTTTTCCTTCAATGTAAATACAATTAAATGATCTATTTCACTAAATAATAATTTAATAATTTGAATCTCATATAATCTTATTAAAAAAATAGTAAAATGTGTTCCTAGTTTATTTCATGTCAAAACTTTAGCATAATTCATTCAAGGATCATTCTTAAATTGCTTAAGTTATTTATAATACAAATGCAAAGTCATGAAAAAAGTTAACTATGTAGATTTAGAAATTAAAATAATTCTATTTTAGTCTGGATTAATAAGAATGAAAACTTATACATCAGTTTTAACAAAGTTAGTTACAATAATAACAAGCAACTTTTTATGCTGAAAAAATTAAAAAATAAATACTGACACTTTTCGGCAATGAGGGCATCTAGCTAAAGCATTCCTCAGAGTATTGAATAGAAAAGTATCCCTGCAGTGCACACATGTGACTTTACACATTCCTGGCATTGAAGGTAAAGGTGGAGTCACAGGAGATGGTGACAAATTGATTATCCTCTTGCAATTCGGGCGAGGGCAAGCAATACGTTGAGACGAACTCTTGCATATGAGTAAACAATTGCAAGGACATCGCACATACTTCTTTCCAGGTGGCGGGTTACGAATTGGCTGATCATATGCACAAATAAAATAGCAGTTTAATACGAATCAGAATTGAAGATTTACTATAACTCTAAATTAAGTTGCTGATGTTTCCGAATAAAAAATGAACTTTTTTAAAATGTTTACCAAAACCGATTGGTTGCATCGAATTATGGGATACAACCTTTTTTGCAACAAATTCAAAATTTATATTGCACAAAACAGATCACAAGTCTAAACAAAGAGGCACACTTATAAGCCCTATAATAACAATTAATAAATCTTTAACCATGAACATAATCTAGGTTGAATCGTCAGGCCTTAAAATTAAAATGAGATGTTTTTACTTGTTCTGGCCATTCCCGTACAAACATCTCATTATAATGTTGTTTGTTTTTATATTGGCTATTTATGAAATAACTAATGAAGTATGAGATTTAATTGCCACATAGGAAAAACAAAAATTCGTTTTGGAATTTCGAAAGAGATAATATTCTAGCTAGATCATTTTTCAATAACTTTTTTACCTAAGACAAGATTTGCAACCACAAGTAATTAAAAACGTACTAAGAATTCCATTAGTAAATGTAAGTTTGAGACTGGGGATTTGTCCTCGACGTCATGCATTAAGTAATTAGGGTAAACAGGTGTGGGTAAATCTACTTCCATTCAATGTTAGCAACACTTTACAAAAATGAATAATTGACTTGCGAAAAGAATAAAATAACTGGTTACTTTAAATAAAAGTATAGAAATCATTTGTTAATATTGATGAAGCAGATTTACATTTGGTTTAGACATACTAACTGATTAGTCTTGGGAACTTGTTTAGCATCTTTTTATATCACTTTTAATTAATATTAAATTTGTTAAATCTATGAAATTCAAAAATCCTTTACTCCTTAAGTATATTTTACTTCTGGTTAGCTCACAAAAAATGAAAGCTGCAGCAATTATAATCTTGTGAAATTGAGTAATAAATGAAAAAAAATTCAGTGAAAGGAACTTTGTAATTATTTAATAGTACTATTAATTTCTTTTAGCTCATAATCAAGCCTATCCACATAAATTACTGATTAGTTAAGCTTTGTTGTGTACTGTTCGTGAGTCATTTACAAATAAAAAATATAAACGATAACCAAAGCAAGAATTGTATCTAATGTGAGTGACTGAGAAAGCACCCTTTTTTTTTATCGCAAAAGTAATAGTTTTGCTCACCAACCTGTGGCAACCATTGGGGCGACGTGAATTGAACTAACTCCGACCTCCCTCCACGTATTAATTCAGAAAACATGACAGTTTATATATCAAATAATTTAAGGAATATACTACAAAGAATACTAAAGAACATATTTTTTTCTTCTTAACAAAATCACTATTTGAACTGGTACCGTAATGAATAAGGGACCACGATTCTTGTCATTTATTTTGTATGAACCTATTACAATATGAGTTAGTGAAAATACATAAGGTTTTTATTAAAGCATTTTCATGCCTTAAAAAAAAAAAAACTGAAGCACCTCCACAAATGGTTCACAATTACTGATAGGCAAAAAGATAGTTATGGCAGCTTGTTTAGTATTGTATTTTGTTAAATGATAATCGTTATTGCAAATCCCCTTGAAAACTTATTTCAATTAAATGTATTTTTTAAAATTTTGGTTGTGAATGCTCTACGATTTGATGTAGCAAAATTTATTGTTTATCAATAAATCCAAAAGAAATGATGTTCTTTTAAAAATTGCAATTTTATATTTTAAATACAACAGTTTCAAATAAAACCAATAATTTGGGTCTCAAAATATAATTAAAGAATCAAAGAATGAATACATCAAAGTTTAAAGAAACCGGCACAAGTTAAACTAAAACGTCTTTTTGTTAAAAGAAATTGCTTTGGAAAATAGTCTTAAATGTTACTTTTCTTCCTAATTATTTCTTGAAAAAATTATCTAAGCAATCTTAACATTTCGGGGCTATAATATAGTACTCACGGTGGCTTCATTACAACTCGAACATTTAACGACATGTTGGTCTCTCTTTCCAGAAACATCTATCATCGCTTGACACACTCTACAGGTGACCATAGGGGCATTTCCATGCAGTGCAGCTTGGTATGACGGAGGAAGTTCATCAGGCCCGATCGGTGAGACCGTCGTCTGTCCATCTATTAAACACAATCGACATTACATAATGACCTAGAGAAACAAAAGTTTCCTTAACGATAACCTAATGACTACAACATATTTCAAATTTATAATTATAGATAATTTATGGACCACTTACTACTGGTTGCACTGGCTGTATTTGAGGAATAATTACTTCTAGAATCATATGGTAACAAAGGTTTCTTCTCTTCCTGCTCGTCCCCCATGTTTGATGACTAAAATTTCCATCTGATATGGCCTCTTCTCTACCCCAAAGAATTGACAATACTTTTGTAATCTTAAATTTCTTCTTCGAGAAAAACATAAACAAAATAGAAGTAAAGCCTAATGCAAATAAATTATGATGTCCAATTAAATGCATTAGATTTATAGAAAAAGCGTTATTAACATATTGATTTCAACATATGAAATCTGAAAATGGCAGTTTATATTGAAAAAGTATTATAGCAAATTTATTTCTCTCATTATAAAAAATTATAAATTAAATAAGTATTTTGAGCCTTCAGTTTTTGGTTATTAATAGTATAATGGATTTGGTAATAATGTGATAATAGCTCATCAGCTGATCACATGTAAACAATTATATTAAATACTGCTTTGCTTTGCGTTGATCATTTGCTATTGCTAGGATATTGGTCAGTCTTCGTGAATTATGTCTGATAGTGTTATAAATTTTTAAATATGACCACGTTAGAAGATAAGATTTTGGGTGAAAAGAAACATTATTATTGTAGCAGCAGTGAAAGTGAGGGGGAAGAGGATTCTGATGATGGAAGCAGTAAAGAGTGTAAAGAAAATTCAGTTAATGAACTGCCTTTAGCTTCTCCCGAACGCTCTAAATGGGGAGGGGTATCAAAAAATACTGGACCTAAAGGTGTAATAAGTGACTGGCAAAGGTACAAACAGTTAGAATCCGAAAAACGTCAGGAGGAAGAACTAGAAAGAATAGAATTAGCAAAAAAACTTTGTCTTACGTGTTCCCCTGATACTGATAATCAGCCTAAAAGTGATGATGACTTGTCAGATCTTCTTTCAGATGATTTTCTTGAAGATTATCGGAAAAAGAGAATGGAAGAAATGCTAATCTCCAGAACTTTGCCTAATTTTGGAGAGGTATATTCTTTGGCAAATGGTAATGAGTTTTTGGATGCTATTGACAATGAAAATAAAGCAGTAACTGTTATTATACATATATATGAAAGTACCATTCCGGCATGCAAAATGATGAACCAATGCTTGAATGCTCTTTGTAAGCAATATTCCAATGTTAAATTCTGTAAAATAGTTGGATCTTCTGCTGGGATGAGCCATAGGTATGTATGCTGTAGTAATACATTCTTTGATCATTTTCTTTAAACGCGGCCTTTAAAATGTAAGAACATTTTGTCTACAAAATTTATTATCCCGTTAAGATGTGCCATGTTTAATATTATTGAATATAAACGTTATATCTCATAAAATACTTACGAGATACAGTATCAGATTTTTTTTGGATAAATTTTTTTCACAGTGTTTTATCTATTTTGAGCATATGTTTTCTGCTTTTGACATGTTGAATTTTTGAAATCTCAGATTTAAAGTGGATGGTGTTCCTGCTCTTTTGGTATATAAAGAAGGACAAATTATTGGTAACTTTGTACGAGTTACTGACGAATTGGGAGATGAATTCTATGAAGGTGACGTCGAAAATTTTTTGGTAGAGCATGGTATATTGTTGGACAGATTCTGTATACCAGAAATTATTAGACATGGTTGTCGAGGTGGTGACAACGACGGGGGAGGAAGTGATTGGAGTTTAGAGTGATGAATCATTTGAGGTAAAGTCTTGACATATTTGTATCAAAATTATTAAATTACACACACGCACGCACATAATAGTAATCTTCTGCGCCATTTTTATGCACTGAACGGTCCACCATAATACAAATTTTACAAGTTTAAAAATGTAACTTCAGAACTTTAAATATGCAGCAAGAGAAAGCCGGACGAGTACTTCACACCAGTTTTTTTTTTTTTCTGTCTTCTTCACTAAATACGAGTTTGTCCTCTGAGGAGACCTGATGAATCCTGCACTCGATTAGAGTGAATAAAAATTAAGTTCGCCACATTGAACGCTTATGTGCACTTGAACTGAATCAGCCATAGGACGCGCTAATATGTAAAACCATAGGAAAAACAGTTTTATATCAATTTCAAATAATGTGAATAAGTGATTTGCAGTACCGGTCGCTATATTTAGATCCAACGACCTACCTCAAGTAATGATGGCGCATTGTAGCCAAGAAGCAATGCCTCCTAACCATATTTATTTACTTAATTATTTAGTATTATTTGCCACAGTCTGTACACCCTCAAGAATGGATTGAATTAAAAAATGAATTTGCAGCTCCGTTACACACAACACTGCCCATCACCGGGCATGAACTGTAGAGGTTTCAGGGGAAGAGAAAATCTAGGGGTAGTTCGAAAATCTCGAATTCGAAACCTCCGCTTAAGAGTCCAGCCGCTTCTATTGAGTTAATCTCGTCCTCGTTCTCTAGTTTATCTAATAATGAAGAAACTTTAAAACACAAAATATTTTCATAATTGATTAGCTGTGAAACATACTGGCACTCAAACCAATCTTTATTTTCTAGATAACCTAGATACACAGTGAAAAGTAAAAAGAGTTGTTTTATAAGAACTAAGACATGTTTTCTGTTGAGATCATCATTGCGAGGAAGATAAGCTTTCTTTTTTACTTTCTCTAACTGCCGCAAGAAGTATTGCGATCATGTCAAATTTTCGTAATTGAATATTCACCGGAAATGCATGTTTTGAGGTCCTCTGATGACAGAAAAAAAAGTTTTTAGCGATGAATGAAAAGCTGCAGCATACGTGTTAATTGAATAATATATCTCAAAAACGAAAAATCGCAGAAAGCTCATCTTGGGTTCTATCATGTTTCGGTCAAAATCCATCTACGGAAGAGCGACTTTGCTGAGTGCATTTTCCGGTTTTCTCCGATTTTCTTTAAGCTTCATATGTCAACTACATATACTAATGCCTATCACTTTTAGTTGAAACATTTTCCAGAAAAAATAATTTTTTGGGATTAATATAGGAACAACGACGATAAGCTTTCCTCTAAAGCTTACCATTACAATATATCGAGGTTCACTCTTTTTTATTATATTAAGGTATATTAGAAGCATTGTTAGAATTCCAAATTTGAAGAAAATTGATAGTTGTATGTCGACTTCACAGAATTGGTTTTGGAGTTTTTTGGAAACCGTTTCGAGAAATAGCATGAAATGATAGCTCAAACATTTATCAAGAAAATTTATTTTAAGGCTGAGACATTAGATTTCAAATTTTATTGGATTTTATATATTTATGAAATTTTATTACAAACAGTGCTTTCTTCTGGTCTACAAATACTCTTTTTATTTACTACCTACGGCGTTAATATTTATAACCCCATACTAATGTTCGGGCAACTAAGTAAATTATAATTTGCTACTAATAAACAGGCAAACACAGCTACAGTAGAAACAGGTTTAAAGGATTTGTTATAATTATATTAACTGCAGGAAGAGTTTCTGAAGTCAGTGTACACAATTTTTTTTTTTTCAACTATTTCCATTGTGTACAATTCAGTTGATAGTGCATTTTATTGATATTTTCATTTACAGAGAATGCTAACAAAGGTAAGACTGGAATGATGTTAAATAAAGGCAAGTTAAATCTGCTATGATAATTTAGATGAACTTTTATGCAAACGTCTTGGGAATTTGAATGTAAGTTAATTTGGAAATGTAATACGAAGCCAGACCGTATTGTGAGAAAAAATATGAACTTCAAGTGCAATAGAAAGATGGAATTCTGTCAAAAAATGGATTTGTTCGTTTACAAATTAAATATATAGGAACCAATTATATACAGGAATTATAAAATATATAGGAACCAAACGGAAATAGAGATTTTTCCGTGATGGCCTGCTTGATTTTGTTGGAATCAGAGTGATATCTAGACTAGCAGAAAGCACATGGATGAACCTCCGAAACTTGTCGAAGACCAAAAATAAGCAGGCTGTCACGGAAAAAGTGTCCGATGTGTATGAAGAATTATATATTTTAAAAGGTAGTATATTGCTGTCTTGAGAATGTAGCTAATTAGAAAATAAGGAAATAGAATTCATAAGAAAAAGCTCATATAGTTGAAATTGACAAAATATATGTAAAGCTAATCATGTGAATATTGGTGTCTATTAATGAAATATTTTTGTTTTATTGTTTGTGGTAATATTCATTCTTAGATTGCAATTGAATTTTCATATTTCTCCAGGAGTAAAGATTTATAATTTTAAATATGGTACTAATTTTGATAAATAACACAAGAGACTGAAGATGTAAATATGCCAAGCAATTACTTCTGATTAATTTGTAACTTTGATTTACAGTAAAAATTTTGGTCATGTAAAACCAAGTTGTTGTTTTTTTTTTTTTTTTTTTTTTTTAGCAAAATTGATCAGTAGAAGTTGAAAAAGTTAGCTTTTGCTATTGTCGTATATTAGTGTATGTAATTTTAAGAATTATGCATTTTTATAAAGCATTAATACTGCGAAAAGTATTGATTGCGTTCACTTCAAGAAAATAGTTACGATTCTTCATGACCTATTCACTATACAAAAACTACTTCAAGCCAGTTTTATTTTTATTTTTGAATCTCATAACGTGTGCCATTAAATAGTGTTAAAATCTACGATTTTTTTGTTGTTAATAAACTGTTCAACTTGTTACATGTTGTAAATGTAGAATGAGATAATATTACGAGATTTTGCCCATCTGGCTTCGGTTTGACCGCTTTCGTGTACTTTTCCCATATTGTTGAACAGTATCTTCCTCACTATTTATCAAATAATTCTGAAGTCAGGCAACAGAACATACTGAGGATAGCTAGGCGTAGAAGTTGATTAGTAGTCTAAGAACAGATAGAAATCTCAATATACAAAAGGAATTTTAATATTGTTAGCATGCTTTTTAATTATGCAATAATTTCTTTGATTTCATTGTTTTTATTTCTAGCTTTACGATTGTTATGCTAAAATATTTATTAAATTATCAGTCAAAAATTAATCATTTGTGGAACTAAGTGTAAATTTTGTATCTGTTAGGTGACAGTTGTTGTTGGGTCCGCAGAGTTGGAAAGCATCCTAGATATTTTCCGTGATAGCCTGGTTCATTTTGTGGTCATAACCGGTTTGGGGCGTTCGCCCAACATCAGGAAGTCTCGATAAATAGTGTGGTAACATAGACTTGCGAATCCTTGAGACAGGCCTGCAAATCTGTGTAATCACAGTTTATCAAGATATCCTGATGTTGGGCGATCGCCCGAAACCGGTTATGACCACAAAATGAAGCAGGCTATCAAGGAAAATATCTAAGAGACATTTTGTTAAATGTGAGCTGGCTTAAAATTAAGTCAGGTGCATTATTAAGAGAAAATATACCATTGACGCTTGTTGCAGATTGTATGAATGTTGTTTGTACTGGTCTTTTTGTAATTAAAAGAATATAAATTTCGGTAAAAAATATAAAATCAGTTTGTCTAAAGAATAATACCTTCGTAGTTAAGAATATTTTAAGCGCCACCACATAAGGAGCAGTTTACTCTTGTCACTTAAGTAAAGATGCATATTTCTTAATCAAGGTATATGCCATAATTTAATCCACTGATAGTCTCCAAGGTATCACGAAATGGTGTAATGTACCGAGTAAATTCCGGCTTTCTGCCAGAACTTGCTGCGACAAATTTGATCAATCCAGCAAAGGGTTAAATTTAGTGACAACATAATGTGTACAGACCTTGTTTTGCTTAAATGTTTGCAGATTCTCTTGTTTACAGTGTTGCAAACTGTTATTCTGTTTATCATTAAACTGTAAAGGATGGTATATTAAGTTTTTAAGCTCTCTTGGAAATCAACCAATATATGTATGCCCAATAAGGGTCCAAGTTTTTTCAATACTGCGGAATTCAGGAAAGATAAATATACTAATATTTTTGTGAACTCTAAATTAGAAATGATCTATATTTTATAGATTCAGTTTCAATTATTTTAAACCAAGGTTTAATATTATATTTTGTATGGCGTTCTGTGTGCACTGTATTGTCTTCAGAAAATATTTTAAGAGAAAATATGTAATTCAAGAAACAGCTTGCAAGCAATTTGAGAATGTATTTAAGTTTATCAAATGAACTTTAAATTGAATAATAAACATAAGATACTTTCCTTAATCATTCTATTAGTTAAGGCAAGAAATGAATACTTAAGTAAACCATTAAATGAGTTTTTATTTAATTTTGTACTATTCTGATATAAATACATCTTAATCAAAGAAAACGATCTCAAGAAAGTGTCTTCTTTTTTTTAAAAAAAATAATGGTTTATATTATTAATTATTATTAGCTTACATTTTCAAAGAATTTTTAACCAAAACTATTAATTTTTGGAAAATCCTATTTGTTAGAGAGGAAACAAAAAAAAAATTCTCAAAAATAGAAAGTAGAGTTTAAAATAATAAATTGATTCAGATTGAGAATGTATTTAAGATAGGACTTATAATTTATACATACAATGATCTCATTTTTCATTAAAATCTTAATTAGACAAGTCAGTTTATTGGAAACTTGTGCAAACATACTATTCTGTTTATATTATTTTATGTAAATGTGAACCTTATATTTTTAATGTAAAGATATCTGATATAGTTATAATCTGTTCTTTTTGCGATCTTTATTATTATTATTAAATGTTGCTTAGTATTCTGTAATCTACTTTAAATCAGTAATCAAATTACAAATATAAATTTATTTTGGAAACATTCTTCACGAATTCATATTCTTGATATTTTGCATAAGGAATTAACAAATTTAGGAAAAGTACATAAGAAGGCACTTCAATCCTTATTGGTCTAACAAGGCACGAATTTAGTAATTTGTGGAAGGTACTTTAAAACAGTTTTTTGCTTTCAAAATCGAAGTTTTAAATTCATCTTAACTATAATTTCATAACCAACCTTTACAATATCGTGGACACTTCTCTCCTAAAGTCTGGTTGGCATATCATTTAATATAATGCAGAACGCCCAAGTTTTTTAGTTGTCATACAAAAGAAACAAAGCTAATGATTATTTACATTTTAACAAATTATATTTACATATATAAACACCTAATGTATGTGTACTAATTATATTTTATACAGGAACATAATTGTAATTAAGAAAAAAAACTTTATGACAGTAAACCTTATACAACAGAACTGAGTGTGTCACTCAAGACATTGCTTATTTTAATTGTATTTTCGGTTATTCCAATACTTTGTAAATAACTGAAATACCTATTATTTCTTTTAGTATGTTCGGCTAGACGTTTATTTTCATAACGAGCAATAGTCCTTAAAACTGGTAGGTAATCTGTGGCAACTGATGAATGTGAAAGTACAGAAGAGAATGAGAGAACTTCTCGTTCTATTGATGGTATCACTAACGATTTCTCATATCTAAAAATGGTAATAAGCAAATTTATTTAATTAAATAGAAATGTTTCCTTTAAAATGTGATAATTTTTTCGATGAAGTTGTAATAAATTTCGATGCTATACAAGGTTTATTAAATGATATATATAAAATATATATATATAAAAGGAAAAAAAAATCGAAATAAAAAAAGTACCTTAAGGACTGGTATTGATGCCGGAACGATGTCTTTGCTTTTAGAATCTGTATTGTATCAGCTAACATATCTCTTGTTGGATGATCTGTCGATTCATTTGGTTGATTTAGTTCAGAACTGTATTTTAAAGTACTATGCCAAGGTTTCTTGGCAGGATCGTCAGAAGATAACTGAAATAAAATGCATTTTAATAAAATATAATGCTGATTAATTTAGCAGCAATGTAGGCCTCAATTTATTAAGGGCTCTACGCTTGCAAACTACTCAACTTTAGTGAAACCGTCGGGCAAATTGCGGGTTAAAATCACGCTTTAATTTTTATTTATATCATGAATTATAGCTACTATGCTACTCTAAGGGTAATTCTTCCAAACACGCAGCCTTTTTAATGCACCAATTTTATGGCGCCGAGGGAGGAATTCGCTAAAACTAGAGGAGTGATCAAATCTTATCAATGAGGATGAAAATGTTTGGGAAGAACTTTTTTGTGCATTACAAATTATAAAGTGTATGAAGACATAAAACTTTATCAAGTGAATTTGTTATATTTGTGATTCAGAATCCTAAGAACGTTATCACTGTCAAATTATAGTTGTCAAAATGGAGATAGATATTACTAATATCTCAGAAATAAAAAGTCAAAGGAAGCTCAAACTTTGTATTCCATTCAGACTACTCCGCGAAGATTTCGGTCAAACCCATCAACCGGAAGTGCGACATTACTGAATGCTTTTTTTTTTTCTCAGTTTTTCATCGAAAACGGCTCCTTTAACGATTTCCTTTAAACATCGTATACTATCTACACATAAATACCTATATCACTTTTATTTTAAACATTTTCCCGGGAAAATTGATTTTTTTGGGTTCTGGGGGAACAGTAGCGTATGCTTTCCACTAAATTACCACTTCAGTATAATGTATGGTTATACCACTCATATTATATTAATACACATTAGCAGTATTGATAGAATTCCAAATTTGAAGCAAATCGGGTACCTGGATGTGCGAATTTACAGAATAGGTTTTCAAGTTTTTTGAAATTTTAAACTTTGTTTGCTAACGCAGATATATAAACGTTTCACTTTTATTTAAAACTTAAAAAAAAAAAAATGTATTTTGCCAGGAATTTGGGGGCTTTAAATTTCAAAAGTTATATGCAGTTGGTTCAATGTTTTTGGTACACTCTTCTGGGCCAGATTACTTTTCTACCTGCTTCAGCCTTCCGTATTAGCATTTATTTATTTATTTGTTTTTGGTTTTGTCCGTTTTGACATTAACCAGTTATTTTGATTTTGAGGGCTGGAAAAAACCAACATATTGACATTATTAACTACCCTTCTACTAATTGCCTGCAACTGCCAATATGTTGGTGGAAAAAAACAGCCCTATCTTTTCAAATTGACATGTCTCTTGCAGTCTTCCACTAGGCTTCTGCACCCTCTTTCCCTTCATCATTCTCTAGCCTTGCAGAGATAAGGGTATTTTGAGCGATGCGGCTCTTATCCTTAATCTTCAGACATGTCATATCTGAAACAATTTTATGGTTAATGCCTTTGTATATTATGTTGTTTTGGTGTCTAGTATAAGAGAAATGAGCACAGAACTACCATCTACCGAAAGATAATTCCTAATCCGACTTATATTTTCATTTTATTCCCTTTGCTGAACTTGTATATGCAAACAAGCGCTTCCTTTTCCATTAGTGCCAATATGTTTTTGCGCTACAAGGAAATCGTACATACTTAGGCAGTTCGGTTACAAACGTTTCTCTTTTTTACTATACATTTTACAACTAAAGAGTAAATGATTGATATCGCCATCCTCTCCGTTACAGCAATCGCATTTGGGACTATTTACTATGCGTATTTTATAAAGGTGCGGCTTGGTGAGACTATGGTTAATCGCATTATCGTGGTATAGAATTGCCTTTCCCCTTGCGTTCTCTTCAAACCAAGGTCTACAAGGGATTCGAGGCTGTGTCTGAATAATATTTGCCTCTATATTCTTTTGATCCTGCCATAATTCTAAATACTTACTTTTCAGAGCATTGTTAATATCTCTCAAACTAGCTATCGGAATTTCTTCACCCGACTTAATAGCATCTTTTGCCAGGATATCGACATATTCATTACCTTGGATCCCGGCATGTCCTTTGATCCACACTACATGTATCCTTCCTGCAGCATTCTCCATCCAATATTCGCTGCTTCTACGAGTATCGGTCTATTACATCTCCTGGACATTTTATCTTCTGAAGTGTACTTCTTGAGTCACTGAAAACTACCACAGTGTTGTCCCTCCTCTGGCTCATCTTATCTGCCAGCCTTATTGCTTTCCAGATTGCGGCCAATTCCGCCGTATATACCGAGGCGATATTTGAAAGCCTGTACTTCTTGGAGCTGCCAGCCTAGGGGTCCCATATGGCACAACCCCCTCCATGGATCGATCTGGATCCATCCGTAAACAAGAAATACGGATTGGCTAGGCTCTCCTTAAACACCGCAGTGATCCCCCAAACCATGCACTCACTCCCTTCGTTTTTAAATTTGTCATATATGTTCAAATGAACATAATATGACTCTGAACAGACCATACTGTAGGTTAACCGTCGCCTCGGGATCCTATGCAAAGCAGTGAATCTGGAATACATGTTAGTAACAACTCCAACAATTCTGACACTTATCGGCTGTTTCCTTTTATATCAAAACCTGTGTGAGGAGACCAAGTCTGCCAGCCTAGAGACTCCCGTTTGAGGCAGCTGATTGAATGACATCAGCCTTCTACACAAGAATCTACCCGTTAATAAATCTCTTCTTAGTTGTAGTGGCATCTCTTTAGCCTCCACCAATAGAATAAAAGTGGGTGTGGATCTCATAGCGCCCAAACAAATACGTACCGCTTTATACTGAATTTTATCTAACTTGGCCAAAGCTGATTGACAAGCATCTCCGCAAATACCGCACGCATAATCTAACTTGGACAAAATTAAGTTCCGGTAAAGGAGGAGTGCTATTTTTGGATCCGCCCCATAAGTCACATGCGCTATATACTGTAAAATATTTAAACTTTTCTCGCAACTTTTTGCGACTTCCTCAATGTGGCGCTTCCATTTCAATTTATAGTCGATATAAAGTCCTAACACTTTACAGACCTTTAAATGAGAGATCTCAAAAGGGCCAAACTGAATAATTTCTGGGATGCTACTATGACGTTTCCTACTGAACATTGTAACAGCACTTTTATTTGCAGACACCCGAAACCCCAGCTCTCCACACCATTTATTGAGTCTCAGCATTGCCCGTTTCATTTTTATCACAGCCTTTTCTTCAGACCGCTCTCCCTGTAGATCGTAATATCATCTGCAAACTGGAGAGTTCTAATTTCCGATCCAAGTTTATCTCCTAAGTCTGATGTATATATGTTAAACAGCTCCTTGAGGCAGGCCAAGTCCGGTGGTTCTAGGCCCAATGACCTTATCGCCGCAGCTAATCACTAAAAGCCTCCTTTGCAACATTCTAATTACATTTATAATAACCCTGCCCGGAACTCCAATTTGCACCATTTTATTTTTCAATATAGCGATATTTACGTTGGCATAAGCTTTATGTACATCCTCACAGGCAGCCAATGTATGTTTGTTTTCCATCAAGTTTATACACACTTCATTGACAAATGCTGACAGATAATCCAACGTGCTACGTTGTTTCCTGAAACCCAGCTGATATGGGGGAAGTTTTTGGTATTCTTCCAGCCACCAATTTAACCTTAGCTTTATCATTCTTTCATATGTTTGGCACACATATGAAGATAGAGCAGGGCCATAATCTGTTATTGCGCGCAGATATGGGGTTCTAGGATGTACTCTACTTTAGAGATTTTATTATGATTCTTTGTTAAAAAATGCTTTAACTTGCCAGCGAATACTCCAGATTTCGTTTTGTATTTAGAGACTGGTGTCTTTCCGATTTTTCTGTATACGACAAAATTGAATTTGACATATGCCCGTAAATGTTTAGAGCGTCCACCGCATAGATACCCAAATATTTTTATAAAAGAAATTGTTTATTTATAAGGACTGGGAGAATCTTTGTTTAACATATAACATTGAGCTGGACAGCCTGTTAGATAAGGAGGTTACAATAAATGACATTTTAAATAAAATGAAGGTTAAATTATTAGAAACTTATAAAAATAATGCATTAAATAGTATAAAAATAATGCATCACACTCTGTATAAATCCCTAAAGAGCTACAATTGTATCAATAATATTAACCTTGACAGTTCGATGATTAGTTGGATCATAAAAGTTAGAGGAGAATTACTTTATTTAAATTATTATGATTTTAATAAAACAATAAAAATTTGCTCCTTGTGTAATTTGAGAGAAAATGAGGATGTCCCGTACTTTTTTGCCAGATGCCCCTTTTTGAGAGAATTTCGGGTCAAGTTTTTTGACAAAGATATTCTAAACTTCGAAGAACATTTAGAATACCTTGACGGCAAGGATTGGTTAAGTTTAATTAACTACTGCGAAATGCCTGGAATTATAGATATAAACAATTTAATTTTTAGACTTATTCTTATCAAGTTATTTTAATCAGTTTTTTCTTTCTTTTCTTGGTATAAATGTGTTTAGTTTCAAATCTGATTTGTTATTACTAGGATTGTGAGGTATTTTTTAAGAAGATACTACATATTTTCACATTCTGCTTATTCTTATTATTTGTACTTATCCTCTTATTTTACAATACTGTTGAATTATTCTGATATAAACATATGGCAACTCCTCAGACGGTCATGTGACCATGAGTATGTCTTCAAAATTGTTCTTGGAAAAAATAATGTTTTTTGTTTTGTTCAACAAGAATTAATAAAGATTATTATTATTATTACTATTATTGAAGATAGAGCAATTGGCCGATAAGATAAGAATGAGTTGGGATCTTTTCCCGATTTAAGGATCGGGATTATTACGAAGTTCTCCAACCCTCCATTACTGAGTCACTGTCCCATATTTCATTAAAGATTTTTAATAAAACTTTTAGGGCTGAGTGCAGCAGATTTCGTAGCATTGGATAATGAATCTTATCCCACCCAGGTGATGTATTCGTTCCCTTCTTTATCGCATTCGTTACTTCCCATAACTGAAATGGTAGATTTACCAAATCGTCCTTAATACCCGACAAATCAATAAATTCACTCGCGTAGTCTGGAGTTAATGCTTTATGAAAGTCCTCTACCTAGACCGTAGTGCTAGACCTAACCTGTAGTGTGTAACCTTTATTCAGAGTTCGTACTTTACTCCAAATTGTGTTTAAGGACGAGTTCCGATCTAGACTGGTACACATTTCGTACCACTTATTCCTATTCTTTAGTCTATAGGTACGGCGGCATATTGCTAATTTCCGCTTTAGGTCGACAACTTGTCCAAAGTTGGAGAGTTTTTATAATTTTGCCAGGCCATTTGCGAATTCTGTTTCACTCGATTACATTCTTCATCCCACCAAGGTTTTGCACTACGATTAGGCTTTATAAAAAGCCATTGTGGATACCTAGGTATAGACTTTTCTGCTGCATAATTTATTATCCTCATAAATTCGTTATAACAACGTAACGGTGTGGAATCTCTAATTTCTGCTTCAATCAGGGACCGATAATCTTCACAATTAGCATTTTTGAGATTCCAACCACCGGCTCTCGGATGCCTAATCCGACTCCCTGTAGTTGCTCCCGACGCGAAGCTCGTCTCCATATGATTCCCAAATGATCGGAACCCAGAGACTCATCTATTATCGCCCAACTTGGTTCCGATATCAAGCGTAGTGAGCATAACGTTAAACCCACTGTTTGTGCCTGAGAACCCGGTCTGGGATCCATCATTGAGCACACAAAGATTGGCCTCCAGCAAAGATTGCATGATCTCCAGCAAGATCCGCCATCCGCGTTTTCCCTTCTGCAACCCCATGCAGCATGATGTACATTGAAGTCACCCCGAAACAAAATGGGCCCTAAAACCTGATCTAAAAGATGTATCCATTCCTGCACGGTGGCTCCATGTCCTAGTCTACAGTATACTCCGAGAAGAGTAGTCATGACTGAATTGATCAATATTTTTACTCCACATATCTGTATACGATCCCTGCTTGGATTGGAAAGTCTTATCGGGTCGAAAGGCAATCTCTTGTGTACGAGTATGGCGCATCCTCCATACCCGTCATCCCGATCTGCTCTCACCATGTTATATCTTTGTAGTTTACATTCAATGCATGGTTTAAACCATGTCTCACATACGATGACCACATCAATTCCTCTCTCACGCAACAATATTTCCAAACTGTCTCGATTACTTATGTACGATCTTATATTTATTTGCAAAATTTTCATCATTTACGGGAATTTGACCGAGTTGATACCTTGCTAAAACCTCCTGCATCTGAAAGATGCTTAAGGGTATCCTTTTGCTTATCAGTTTTCAATCGGTTTATAACCCCTTCTTTGGTCTGTTCCTTTATAGGCTCTACAAGCCCCCTCCTCCGTAGCTCTTTGTGGGCCTTTCCACTCCGAATTACTCGCTCTGCTTTTGATGCAATTGACCCAGACTTAATTGAAATTTTTCCTTCCGAAAATTGAGATGTTAATACTTCAAATGATTTAGTAATTCCATCCCAATCTTTTCTATTTATTGAATCAATTACTTCAATAAACGCTTTCATGACTGGATGCTTCACAGAACCAAGGGTCTGCCGAATCTCTTTTACACTGATTACACTTCCTTTTCTTTCCTCCTCTAGCTGGTACCAGCCGATATATCAATAGGAATAGGCTTTAGATTGAATGATTTTTCCCCCCGTTTTGGGCATCTAAATTTCGCTATCTGAACCTGTGAGGGACCTGGGAACGCAGGAAACTCTTCCTCAGTGAGATCCTCAAACCTGTTAGTTTTGGCGATTTCTAAAAGGAGTCTCCAACAAAAGTTGAGTCATACACTGCTTTTTCCTTAGCTTTTTTTATTTTCCTCTATGTATTTTGGCATTTCGCATCCGTTGCAAGGTGGTTCCCATGGCAGTTAATGCACTCTATTTTTTCCATATTACACTGATCTGCGTGGTGCAGCCCTCTGCATTTACTGCGTTCTTGTCTGCCCTACCAGCACAACCTTACTAAAATTATTAATTTCTACTTCTCTAAACCCCACAAAGTTACATTTTTTTAGGAGACCTCTATATTATACTATTTTAACTTGTTACCCTAGAAACGCGAATGTATTAGACTTATATTAGGATAAATATGTAAAATTTGAGTGTAAGATATGTATAATTGTCCTAACAGGAATAAGAGAACACCAGATTTTTTAAAAGTGCTCAACAACTAGTTTTCTATGCCCTCGTGAAGAATTTGTGTACTCTACTGAAGAATCTAAATTCTAAATTGATCTCACCTCTCATATTGGCGCTAGAGTTACAAATGTTCCATTTTGGACAAGCAATTTTTACTTTCTCTTTCTATTTTAAAAAGCAGTGCGACCATATCAAATATTCGAAATTGAATTTTGTACCGAAATTACTCTAAGTATGCTTTACGTGTGCTGAGTGTATGAACAAAATATCTCAAGAATGGCAACAACTCAAATTGATAATGAGTTTAGCGATTCGAACGAATGTTTTGGTCAAAATCCATCAGTTGGGGCTTTACTGAATAATTCTTTTAGTTTTAAGCGTAATCCCCCCAAGGTTACAATGATTTCTTAACATGGTAACTATTTCTCTCTTAAGTCATCACTGATCTGAAATATTTTTTCGGAATTTTGGAGGTTCTGGGACAAGATATCCACTCCAGTTTTTATTACATTTTAATGAATATTAATATATTTCTTAAATTCAATAACTTTCGTTGGCATTTTCGTCACTTAATAAAACAATACATATTCATTTTAATGTGTATTGAAGAAATACAGTCTTTTGCTAATATTTTTGATCTTGGTGGGACAAAAGCGTACGTCTTGTTTATTTGTAAATAAACAAACACTCTAAGTAAATTTCGAAGGTATTAATGCAGTAAACTATACTAAGCTGTAAACATCTAAAGGATGGGAAGTGCTAAAAGTTTATCGGCAACTGAACAAAATATTATTCTTCGGGTGTTTAAACAGGGATTATGCATTTCTGACATCGGCAGACATTTCAGAAGAAGCAGGAAAATGCTTTCATATTATCAAAAACCCTGAAGGGTGTAGGTAGAAAAATAGTTCGATCAGCCTAAAATCGCGGCAGAACTTAAAAAGATCATTTTTGATGAGTGGTCGAACCCACCCACCGCAAGCAAAATAGCCAATACCTTTATGATTCATTTCCGAATCGAAAGATAAGAGGTTTTGAAGGAAGATGGCGCCTACATGGGATATTAAAGCTTATTTAGAAGTTTGTAAGTAAATTTTCAATAAACTTATTTTAAAAACAATGAGAAGTATGCTATGATTTTGTCTCACTCTTTTTCAGTTTTCTTGCACAAAATAAAAAACAAAACATGAACTGCACGATAAGTAAATAATTTTTTCCAAAAAATATAAAGAAAATTCTTAGAATAATTAAATATCCAGCACAAAAAAAAATTTGCCATGAGCTATCTTTATGTACCGTACAATTTATGTTAACATCAGCTATATAACCCTATCACTTTCATTTAATAGGGTTTCACTTATATTTTTCCAGAAAAAATGACTTTTAATCATTCTAAAGGAGATATGACGTAAGTTTACCACTAAAACGCTATTTCTGTGCACCGTATGGTTCCACAAGGAGGATTATAATACGACAACTACACTTTCGGTAAAAGTTTCAAGTATGAAGAAAATATGTGAATAGGAATTTCGTGAAATACATAAGAGAAAGAAAGCCCATGGATTATTTTTCACCAGACTAACTTTCTATTACTTGCTTTCGGGTCAAATTTTAGAAATTCAGTTTTCAAAACACTGTATAACAGTTTCCAAATGTCTACTTCTATATAAAACACCATACACTCAAGAAACTAACGACAGATATTTTTAGGTTGCAGTGGTTTTATATACACGCCCTCTACAAATCTGTCTAACTTGATAATTAAAAATATAGATTTACCTGACAATTTAGAATTCCATTAAGCAAATCGCTTACTACTAGAAGGTTACATAGATGAGCAGTATTTTCCGCTTCTTCACAAGTATCAAATCTATTCTCTGACATCCTCTCCCATACATTATTAGTTTGAATTTGGTGTTCAGTATAAATCTTTAAAAATAATGATAAACTGTTAATAATAGAATAAACCAATTCTTCCGTTTAGTGATTTAAATAAAATTATCACTTTTAAATCCTTTGTTAATGAAAACTGTAGCTGCAAAAGAAGTTTCCGTATATCTCCATTCGCCCACTGTATAAGCTTATCTGCCTTTGGTTTATCTAAGTGGATACCTTCTACCGCCGCTAAAGTCCTTACCCAGCTACCTATAAAGGTAAACGTTAATTTTTCTACTTAGTTTACATATATATATAAAAAAATTGTTTTTATTCAGAATAAATTAAAGTTAAATGATAATAATGGTGCAGGCATTAATTTTTCAGACAAACGATAGCTGCATTTTATAAAATAAATTATATATTTAAAGTTAAAGCAGTTTACGAGGTGTGTAAATTAAGTAATGAGACTGATTTTCTAGTGCTCGATCTGGCAACACTGGAGACGCGGCGCATGCATGGTAGGGAAAGTAAACATCTGATACACATCCAGTGCAAATTTGAAAATGCTAGAGTGTTGCACTGTCCGTAGTGACTTTTTTTGTGAGCAAGGTTTTTTCAGTGCGTTTTAAAAATGAGTGACATCAACTACGAGCAACGTTGTGCAATCAGGTTTTGCTTCAGACTTGGGCACAGTGCAATGGAAACGTTTGAAAAACTGTGCCTGGCCTATGGAGACTATGTTTTGTCGAGAGCACAGGTTTTTAGGTGGTTTAAGTCGTTTGCAGAAGGAAGGGAATCAATTGAAGACGAGCCTCGCAGCGGAAGGCCTTCATCTTCAAGAACCGACGAAAATGTTGGCAGAATCCGCGATCTCGTGGGTTCAGATCGTCGTTTGACAGTCCGAATGATCGGCGAAGAGTTGAATTTGACTCACACAACCGTTCATCAAATTTTGACTAATGAATTGGGGATGAGAAAAGTTTATGCAAAAATGGTTCCGGTATTTGGCCAGTAATAACATTCCTGTGGCTCCTCAGCCTCCTTATTCGCCCGACTTGAGTCCATGTGACTTTTTTTTGTTCCCCAAATTGAAAAATCACCTCAAGGGACGTCATTTTGGAACATTGGAGAATATTCAAACAGCCGTAACCGACCAACTGAAGTCTATTCCAGTATCCGAGTTCCAGCACTGCTATGACGAATGGAAGAATCGTCTTCAGCGTTGTGTGGCTTCCCAAGGTAGTTACTTTGAAGGAGACAATGTTGAACTGTAATTTTATTTGAATAAAAAAAAAACTAAAAAATCAGTCTCATTACTTAATTTACACACCTCGTATATATTTAAAAAGGAACTACTTACAGAGCTCATTTTGATGTAATGGTTCAAAGTCAAGCTTGAATTGCATAAAAGGTATTATTTTCGCCAAATATTTAGGATTGAAGTCATTTATTGTAAAAATAATAGGTCTTTTTGATGTAGTAGCCAAAGTAGCAACAGTAGATAAGAAACCTTCGTCGTAGTCTAGGAATGTTACATCTATCTGTTAAAATGAAAAAAAAAAAATAGTGTATGAACAATATTAAAATTACAGTTCTTTTTTTTTTTATTTGGACTTTAGATGACAAAATGTACTTAATTAATTTCAGTTACTGAACTATAATTAAATAGCAAATGGAATTAGCTATATAATTACGAAATAAACCTTAAACAGGGGTTGTCAATTTTTGTACGAGTACGCTTGGGTATATTCTTCTTTATACGAAGAATTTCTGGTCGTAACCAACAGATTAGTCCGTAACGATCAAAATCTTTTCAGTACTGATATACAATATACTTATAAATTCGACGGAAAATTTTCCTTATACTTGTTGACTGATCTCACCGATTTACATTTCAGATAATATTTCAATCAGTTTTTAAACATAGCAATATGAAGTTATTATAATTGCTTGATACACAATTTTGAGCATCACGGTCTTGCCCTTCCCGGATATGAAAGGATTTTGATGCCTGGAATTGCCCGATAATTCATTAACACTACTTGCAAATTTAGAATACGCGGTTTGGTCATTTTTATAAATAACAACCGCTTAAAGGTTGCCTTTATAAGTTACTCCAACAACTCTTATTTGTAATTATTAAAAATTAACTTACTTTAAACTTACTAAAAATTAATTTGCTCTTTTTACATTTTAAAGTAACAAGAAGAGAACTTACATCTTCAATAAGAATGAGACTTTTTTTGGAATCGTCCACTTTATTTTTCTTTGTACCAGCTAAAACAGACAAAGAAGAAGTCATTTTTTTTGTCTTAATTCGTAAGCTTTTAATAAATAATTAGATCAGAGACATTTTCCGTGATAGCCTGCTTCATTTTGAGGTCATCGACCGGTTTCGGGCATTCGCCCATCTTCAGGACGTTTGTCAGACAGTGTGATAACACAGACTAGCACAAGAGCAAATTCAGTTTACACACTGACTGGTCTTTTTAATTGTGTTTGAAAACTATAATATGATCTTAATGATATTGATAATAATTAGATCTTACTAAAATTAAGGACGTTGGCTTCAACTTTGTGTGACTGAAGTGCTTCAGAGAATTCATGCAGAATCTTTTTACCCATTCGATTACAGGACGAATTGATTTCAAGTATCTGAAATATCATAAATAATAAGAGTAAAGCGTTTTCATGAGTAATAATTCCATATCAAAGCAGATACATAAGCAATGACTTGCTGAGTAACAAAATAACCACTGACTGGTGGTACACAACTTTATTTTATTAACACTGCCCTTAAAAAACATAGTGGTTTAATTTTATTGTCTAACCTTAATAAATTAAAAGTTAATTAACTTATTAATAAACTTATTAAACATGAAAAGCCTTAAATAAATATTTGACTGTCATTATATACTTGGTAGCCAATTTCCTCTGCCAGTGCATAAACTGAAGCTGTTTTTCCAATTCCAGCTGGACCTTGTAGTAATGCAGTATTTTTTATGTTTGTAACTGATTCATCTTCTGATTTAAGAAACTCATCATCGCTACAGTAAGTAACATTTTCTGAAAGAAAAATATATTAATTAGACTAACTGAACTAAAAGTACACAACAAAATAATAAGTGAAGTAAAAATTGTCGAATTTCATAAATTATTTAGGGTTGATTACATAATATAAAGTTAGGTACAATGTTTTTTAATGAAATACCAACGTTTTTTTATGTTAGTGTTTAACCTTAGAAGCCAAGACTTTAATTTCTCAACATTTTTAGAATTTCCTATCAGATGTTGTGATAATTTTGGTTTATATTTTTCAGTCCACATCTCATTTTCACAGCCAGCCTTCATTTTAACTAATTCTGCATACCATTTCTTTATTGGATAGTCAGGAATCTAAAATAAAAAATCATTATCTCTTACTACTGTAATGTAATTGTAATAAACCACTAAATAATAAGTATGACTATCAAATGTGATATAATGAAATCTGTTGAACTCTCAAAAGAGTTACAAATAGAAAATGTGCTGAATCGAACAGCAACACTATCCTGTTACTTCTGTTTCAATTAATAAAACTATAACATTTCAAAGTAAACGGAAAGTAAGATGCTATCAAGATTTATTAAAGAAATAGTTGCATATCCAGCTACTGACCTCAGTGGAAACAAGTGCAACCATTTAAAACAGTAGAGAGTAACATTTAGAAGAACTTAATCCATTTGTAACATCGAAAATAATTTATTAATTTAATAAAGGAATTATCAATGAGTTACTTGTTTTGATAAGGCTTTTATAATCTTCTTTTGACTCCAAGAATTTAGTTCTGCATCTTCTACACTTAAACTTTCCGTATCAGACTTCTGCAATATAACGTCAGCCCATGGAGGTATATTTATTAGATACGGTTGGGGTATTTTTAACTTGAGTTTTATTACTTTTAGATTCCACATTACACTTAGTGAATCTGCCTGTGTAACATGTTGTTGCTTAGGAAAGGGTGCTGCTTCAATTAGTACTACATCCCTGAAAAAAGAAAGGCCATTATTTATTATATTGATTTATATTTTATACCTGAATAACCAACTCAAAGAAATATGAATAAAAACTCTTTGTGCTAAGGCTTCCCAGAGGCGACTTTTATTGGGGAGGAGGGTAAACACGCCGAAGTTCCCACCGTCTTTTGATTCTCAGCTTTTCTAGTTATTTAACTCCGCACTTTTCCTTACCGTATTTGTCCACAGGGAACGAATTCTTGCTACAAAAAAATGTCGCTATCCACTGGAACAATGCATGAGGGCAAATAGAAACAACCAAAATATTTATTCATTTATCCTTTAAATATACGCATAGAATTCAAGTGATTATGTCATTTGATTACTACGTAAATGTAGATTTATAATTTTTAAACAAATAAATAATAATTCGATGTACCATGCTTATTTTTGTTTCTTCTGACCGGATTCTGATTCTCATCCATCGTCAAAATAATCACGAATCCGAAACCGGCCAGAAGCAACAAAACGGTATGATAAGATGGATAAAATGCTGATTTATCCAGTAGTGCGAACCCAACCACATTTTCAATACAAAAAAAGTGTTAAAGAAGTGGATACAAAGCAAAATCCATTATATCTAAAAGATTTATTGTACCTTCCATGATGTGTTAGTTTTGTATACATTGGTAGAGTAGGCTGTAAAATAAGCGTTGTGTATGTGATGCATTTTTTAGTGGTGATATGGTGTTTGATTTGAGATTGCTAAAACTCACTGTAGAATATCAAATAAAAATACCTCTGCAGGCCTTGCGCAGTGTATTTGAATCTAGTATTGTTTGTTGTTAGGTACAGACACCAACAGATTAACCAAGATCGCAGAAAAGGTGGCTAGTTTACTTCTCCAGAAATTTTTTAGGCTTCTTCGAAATTTATAACGAATTATGAGATTAAAATATATATCTTTCTCTTAGGTAGTGCAAATTTTCTTCTAACTTATAGTTTTACTGTTTCTCTTCACTTTTTATCAATGGGAGCAGTTAATCAATTAAGTTATCAACTAATAAAATGACTTTATTTGGGGAAAGCAGAAATATTCCAAACTTATAGCTCTTTATATGTGTAGTTCACATACTTAGTTCAATGAAAAAAGTTGGACCCGTTTTAGTGTGCAGAAAACTGAAAAATACTTTTCAGTAAAAATGCACTTCCTGTCATCCGATTTTTTCAAACTCGAATTCCGACATAGTTAATTCTAATTAAAATTATTTAGATGATAGAATTGTGTAATAAACTGAAACAGCACTTTAGAGGAAAACATAACGCACCTCTCCCTCGAAAGTGGTACTTTCGGTTGATGGATGCTGCCCGAAATCTTCGTGTATAATGTGGTGGAATACCACCGCCGATTGAGCTTCCTGCGAGTTTACGTTTTGAGATATTCTGTTCACACACAGTTATATTCACACCATATGGACCATCGCTAAAAACCACTTATTTGTCCCCATGGGACCTCAAAACGTGTATTTCCGATGAAAACTTAATTTCAAAAATCTGGTACGTCTCAATACTTGCTCTTACTAAATTAGTAAAAGCAAGTAAAAAGAACGTGAAAGCATTCAATACTGCTTTGTAACCAACATAACAATTAACACTGAGTTAAGTTTAATGTGATTACATTATGATTTCTTACTTTTGTTTACTTATCACTTTTCTTATATTATCATGTATTCCGCTGTTCAAAAATTGCTGCTTAGCAAGTTTTCTTTCTTCACTTACTTCTTGAACAGAGTGTGCTATCATTTTATTATGTACCTTGAAGAAGGAATTGAGGGTTCCTATAAGAACAAGAGAAGTTAATTTTCTTACCTATAATAGCAGATTTAATTACAATTAATAATCAATTACCATCATGTTTAACTTTGACAGGAACAGGAGTTGAATGTTTTCCAGGATTACCTGGAAAGGAATAAAAATCAAAAGTATGAAAATGAAAATTTATGCCACTTTTTTACTAGTTATGGTTAGCTTTGCATGATTTAAAATGAAATAAACTTCTGCAAATTAAAAAACTTGACTCACTCTTAAATTTGTCGGCCATTTTATCTATTATTTCCGAGGTTTCCATCAGAGACTCAGATGAAGTCACGATTTCTTCAGCAGTACTCTCCTGCTCTGAAATTAAATATATTTATAAATATTTAAAGTCTCAAGGTAAAGTTGTAAAGTAATAAAATTATTAGGGTTTAAGCTTAGAGCCTGCGGTGCCAGAATCGGCAGAATCTACAATGCGTGCCCTGAGCTTGAAGGCCTGACGGCCCTGAGGTTTCAACTCTTGGATAAAAAGAAACTTTTGCGATAACTTTTTAGAACCACAGATTTGGATAGCATGCTCTAACCAGAGATGTGTCACAATAGGGTGTCCTAGTGTTCCACTCCTCTAATTTAATGTAATCTAGGGCTAAGGAATTTCAATTTTTTGATAATTAAAGTGCACAATAGTTAGTTAAGTTCATTGTTGTGGTATTACAAGATGTACTAATTTTACCTTAAATAAGTTTTAAGTAATTCTCTTTAATAATTCAAAATTGATCTAAAAGATGAAAATAAGACAAATAAAATAATAATAAATACCTAATGTAATTGCTATTTCTGCTGATAATTCATTCAATGAATTTTGTAAGCTTGAATTATCTTCTTCAGAAGTAATTATGTCGTATTCTGGTCTAAGGTCAAGAGATTTACGTCTTCTAAGCCTGGTTTTTAATCTTTTTGGAAGTTTTGTCTTTTCTTCTGATGGTGGATAATGAACGATCGCCTCTACTTTGAGAATATTTGATTTCAGATGAATATCTGAGTGTTTATCAATTTTACCAAAGTAATTATGAAGATTGTTACTTATCTCAATCGACTTTTCTTCGCACTCAAAGGAAGAATTCATACTATTCTCCTTACTGGAATCTACCGATTTTATCAAATGGTTATTGACTAACTTCTCATTATATTCTTCGCTTTTCTGAGGGATATTTACATTTTCAAGAAGGTTTGTTATACGAGTTTTCTTTAATGAGGCTTTTTCAATTGTTTTTTTCCTCTTTTTCTGCGATTTAGGCGGATTAATTTCAGGAGACTTATCTTGTTCAGTTTCTTCTGTATAATGTTTTTTTTTCTTTTTCTTTTTTGTTCCAACCAGGGTGGTTGAACACTCTAAGCTGTTCGATTCACTCTTAATTTTTCTTTTTCTAGAAATGATTTCATTATTTCCATTCAATACTTCATTATCAGATCCTGCAGGCGAAGTAAAGTAATGTTTCAAGTTTTTCATAATAAAAATATGTTAAATGTTATTAAAATGAATTAAAACGGAAATAAATAATACAATATTTACAATACATGTTATACTTTTAAAGATAAACACGATATAGTCTTAAATATAAAACAGAAACCAAAACTAATTGTAACCTAATTGTACATCACTAGAACTTCCCCAGTTGGCTTTTGGCGCGATATTCCATTGCTGCCAACAGGAATGGTAATAACTAAATATACTTTATGCAATGGATTCGTTTTTACCTTTGATGTTAGTATAGTTCTCAAAAGTAATCTAATAGAGAAATGTACAGTTCATGTGAAGAAACTTTGACAATCAAATATTTTCCAGTGAAGAGGAGAAATAAGATTAGCATCTGCACTCAACTGCTTATTAAACAAGGAGTAAATAGAGATTAAATACTTCGTATTGTTGTCGTGGCTTGAAGGACATGAAGAAATCAAGAAATGGATTTGTATGGGTCAGTGAATTGTCTGGGTCATTGTTAAAACAGTTATAGAGGTCAGAATTGGTGCAATGGTAAATGTTGGACCTGCTGAATCGATCGACCTGTGAAGATTTGGAGTGTGGGGGCACCAGTGAGTGTGTATGGGATACTCCAGTTCCAGTCGTCTTCAGTCCCACCTAAACGCTGTATGTTGGAAGTACCCTGATCGTTTTATCCCGTCTTCCTTACATAAATATATTTCATATTATGATCGTTTATATTCCTTTTCTTCTGACTCATATAATCAGGTATTTTTTTACAGCTTTAAAAATAAAAGAAATTTGTTTAATTAAAAAAATTAGCAGTTTATTTCATTTTAAATGTTATAAAAATCTAGAGTTTTTGGTGAATTCTATTTTGTTAGGCAATACGAATTCAAAGTAATAGTTAAGTTGTGTTTTATTCTTTTATTATTGAAGATTAATGATAAAAAAGAGAAATGTTTATTAATTATTTCGTTTGTAAAAAATACAATAAAGGATGAATTAGGTATACATAATGTTTATTTCATATCTATATTATTTGGCATTTTAATTTTTCCAGGTTTTTGTTTTGTTTTGAATTGGTAAATAAAATTGAATGAACATGAAATACTGGTTGGAACGGTTGACTATCAAAACAAATTTCTGTTTAATTTCAAATTATTAGGTATCTTCTGCGAAACTTGAAAATTCAAAAACGTACTGTCTTGTGTTCCAGCTTTTTTTTTCTTTCTTTTAAAATAACATTTTTATCATAGTTCGTGTTTTATTATATATTTTTATTTATTTTTTTTTAATAGAATTTCATGAATTTTTTCATTAATTTGTAATTTTTTCTCTTGAAATGTTTACATATAAACCGATCGTTATCACGAACTATTTGTTTTTATCATATTTTAATCATGGAAAACAATAAAACGTTCTGTTTAAAATTTCCGTTATTTTGAATTCATTGTTTTAGATTTCCAGCTATAGATTAGGCTTAGTAACTTTCAAGTAAAAAATTGTTCAATATTGTTAAGAAATAACTTTTTCATATTTTATTATTAGGGTTTCTCTTCCATTACCAAATTCTCATTACCTGATTTTCTGAAATTCGGTCCAGGATTTATTGATAATGAACTAAAATTCCAAATTAATTAATTAAAAAATCTCTTAGAGACTTTCATTTCGTTTAAGATATTTTAACATTCAAACAAGAGAATCTTTACTTATTGAAATGATGATATTTTTGGTATCATCAACAAAACTGTATATAAATTGATGAATTTTGTTATTAAGGGATGGTCAGATCAGACACAATTTCTCAAGGCCGACGTTTCGGCTTATATTTAAGCCATCATCAGGGCTAAAATAATACAACAACAAAAAAATTGATGAAAGCAATTAGACTAATATATTTTCTTATTAATGCATGCTAATATTAAAGTATATTTACTCATTCAAAGATATGATATAGTATATTTCATGTACATTACAAGGTATATTAATCCAATTACTTTTAACTTGTAAATGAAAAAGGATTTTTGTTGTATTATTTTAGCTCCGATGATGGTTAAAATATAAGCCGAAACGTTGGTCTTGAGAAATTGTTTTCGATTTCACCAACCCTCAAGAACAAAATTCATCAATTATTAACTAGAGTGGCGAAAAATCTATTCATCTTGCAATAAATATTAGATATTTTTTGGTCCAATCAAGCCTCTTGGAATATTAAGAGTTGGAGATCTTTTATATATATATATATGGTTGATAGGTCATCATTCTCTTTTTTGCTTTCATCTCTTTCAAATAGTGCGTTATTTTAGATTCATTTTATCAGCAAAATATGCATACAGATCTTCAGTTTGATTATAGTTTTATAGGATTTTAGTTTTTAGTTTGATATTTGCCATAATTTACTTACTTAGTGTCTAATTATTAGGTTTATTTTATTTGTTTACAAAATCCGGTCTAATATTCATCCTTTATTAGATAATCACTATTATCTAGCTTCTTAGCTCAGACAATTATTAAATTAAAGTTGGCAACAGCTAATTGAATTGGCTCGTGGAAGTGCTTTCCATTCCCTAGCTGTTTTAGATACATAGTCCGTATAAGTACGATCTGAATGTACTTAATATTTTAAACTAAGTACCGAATCGTCAGAGATATCTTCCATGTTAGACTGCTTCATTTTGTAGTCGTGACCAGTTTTGTAGTCTATTTTAGTTTCGGGCGTTGTAGACTGATTTTGCTCTGTGCAAGTCTGAGTTTTCACTATGTTTATCAAGACATACTGATGATGGGCGAACGCCCGAAGCCTTTCGATGACCACAAAATGAATTAGGCTATCACATTATTATCTTTGATTATTGCCAGCTCTGCAGACCCAAACGCAACTTGAGTACTGAATCATTTTTAGATATTAATTTGTTTAACTTTTACTTTAAAATGGATTTGTAGCGCTGACCATAACCATAATGGGTTTTATGATCAAAAATTTTGATTTATTTTTATACAGAATGGGCAATCTTATAACGAAATGTTTACGAAAATAACTTGAGTGACATTAATCCTCTGACAAAATATTATTTTATTTACATTTTCACGTTTAATTAGTAAAATGCCAGATCCCGTTTTAACCTACATATACTTTAAATATTTTTCCTATCCGAATTAATTTATTACGGAATTAACTCTTTGGGCGGAATTGAAAAATTTTGCCAGTAATCTTAAATTGTCTTATAGATAATCTTAGTTTTTTGATGTAGATACATTTATTATGTTATTTTCTTTTCTTCTTCTGTGAATATTCAATAAAACATATTTCTATTTTTAAATACATAAGTATTATCTTTAAGTTTTTATAATTGCCTTTTCGCTATTGAATATTTTAGATTGAAATCTCTAGATTTTTTTATTGAAATATAATGTATTAATAATTTGTATATAAATGTATATGAATTGAAGGTGAACATTTTATTTTCTTGAATGTTTAGGGATGTTTGTCGTTCTTATCGCCATGTTCACATTAGTGGGAGCCTGTAGGATTTCTGAGTTAACCTGCAGAAACGGCAAGTGCATCTCACTCGATCTTTACTGTAATGGGAACAATGATTGTGGGGACAATTCAGACGAACCAAAATATTGTACAGGTGAGCAATTTAATTCTTCCTCATAGCCAGTTATACACGTTATATACAAATTAGAATTCAGTGTTATGTTGCTCTTTATTATTTCTATCTTTTAGAGTCAACTTTGCTCTAATGCAAGGACATGTTAACTATTTTTTCAAATTTATTATCAACACGCCTTCTTCTTGGGGAGAGTAAAAATCTAATAAAATAACTTGTGCTAGAATTGCGATGGCCCTTTTCTGGGCTTCTAATTTTCAGCTGTGGCTTTTTTTTTCATTCGAAAATTTATAAATAGGTATAAAAATATTTGTAAGTTTATAAAAGTTCTTATTTTGTTCGTGTACATCCTTTCTAATTGTTATAATCAGCAGTTCAATTGTAAAAAAGAGCAAAAAAGAAATATTTGAGCGCTAGTGGTCAAGGCAGTGTGCGCCAAAATAAATAAAGGCATTTGATTTTTGTGAAATATTATTTTTTTTAACATATTGCAATTCTGTGCGCTGTATAATTAATTTTAATTTTTATTGTTCCTTAGAGGTTATCGATGTAGTTATCACTCCCAGCATATTTTTCATACAGGATACAACGCTTCTTATCTGACACTGTATCATTTCAACATGTTTGTTTGAACAGTGTAATTACGGATATAATCCAAGTAAACCAAAAAATTAGATTCACTTGTATTCTAATTCTCCTTTAACAAAATCCGCCCACTCTCCGCGTTTGATTAACAATTTGGTTCCAGATTTTATTACATTCTCTTACTCCTAATAAGTGGGTCGTATCGAATTCTTGAAATTGAGATTTCACCGAAAGTGCAGTTTTGAAGTCGCCTCTGAGTGTGCGTGCGAGTGGGTATGTGTTTCAATCCAGAATAGAGGTTTGATTTGAATGTAACAAAGATTTGTTGACTTTAAAAATGAATGTTCTCCTTGAGGAATGCTAAATATATTTTTTTAGAATTTCTCTTTTAAAAGAAATGAAGCATGCAGGTCAGAGTATCGGCAACCAGAGCACATCATTCTCCTGTTTCCTGTGCTCCCCTTTCTAGAACTTTCTGAATTGATCCGATCTTTGGGTGTCTTGCAATCCTATGTCGATCCTAATTTTTTTGTTGCCAAAAGTATGGATGGATGAATCTGAGGATTGCCTCTTGATGGTGATTTATATCTTTGCTTCATGAATTTCGACTGAATGATGATCGTTCTCGCAAAGACTTTTAAGTCAGAAATGAACTACTACATTTCTTGTCTTTGTTTCTGGAACCTGTATTTTCAGAGTTGGAGGAATTAGAGATGGTTGGACTATGTCTGACTGAAGTACTGATATAGGGTACGGATACTTCCTGTCTCCGTAACCGCAAACTCTATCTAATTACTGCTCTGATTGACCGTTAGAAGTACTACTTCATTAATAGGTAGTTTCTAGAGTCATAGGTTATCTGTCATAGGTACATGAGTATAAACTTATTTTACTCTGTGCGAGTCTGTGTTATTACACTGTTTTATCCTGACCTGACCTAACCTCACCTCACCTAACATCCTGATAATGGGCGAATGTTCGAAACCGGTCGATGACCACAAAATGAAGCGGCAAATACGGAAAAAATCTCTGATAACGGGTAATTATTTTTTTTTTTCTTTTGGTGCATCGAACTGGTAAATATTGTTCGTGCCTTTAGGTTGGGATCCCGTATGGTCGCCATATCTCTGAAGAAGTACAACTCTGTTTTATGCTATGGAGAATATGAAGATACTTAATAGAATCCTGAGTTAATCTGGCAAATGTGATGTCCTCTGCCATGATCTGCAGTTTTATATGGTTTTTCTAAAAGCCTGGAATTTTTCTTCGTACATTGATCTCTTTTTTGCCATAAGTTTTCTTCGGTCATCCTTGTAACTTTTTTTTTTCCATTAATTACAAAAGTCATAGCTCTGCCTTAAATTAAAAATATAGAACGATAACATCAAGAAATACAATCCTACTTTTTCGTCATCACTAAATAAGTACCAATAACAATATATTAAATACCAATAAATACATAACTGCCGAGAGTACGAGCGCAGTATTCTTGTCAGTAAATTTAGTGGAGATGATGGGTTACAGGTTATTCCAGCCCCTGAAAAGGTTGCAGGTTGTATTTTATCCTGAAAAGATTTTGATCTCGCATTAAATTTCTCATAGATTCTGATCCTGTTAGTAAAGACAATAACGATGTATCAAACCCTCAGTATTAAGACTTGTGACAATTACTTTTTTTATTATTTTTTTTTATTTATTTATTTAAGGCGTCTCAACATCTGTGGTCATTTGCGCCCGGAGCCTTCTCAGTGCAATGCCGGCCTCCGGACAGTGTTCTCCCGTTGCAGACAACACTGTCCATCATCGGACAGTGAGCTGTAGGGGCTCCTAGGAAGAGAAAATCTAAGGGTAGCACGGCTGGATTCGAACCCGTGATCTCCGCGTTACTAGTCCAGCGCGCTACCACTGAGCTAATCCCTTCCCTTTGTGACAATTACAAAATGGATTTTACATGATTTTCTTTTATTTTTCCATAAAATTTTACCTGCTCAGATCATGTTTGGGGCAGATCATAATGATATGCTTTGAATGCAATGAATTGATAAACCTGACGCAGGGAGATATCTCCAATCCAGTCTTATATAAATATTCCCTAAATAACCCACATGATTAATTCTCAGTGACTAATTAATCTTATTCGAAAAATTAAGTCAGAAATGTACAGAAACATGTACGTAGGCTAGATCGGAAGACCCCACAAAGACAGGTTTAAAGAACACCTACGCTCATACAAATACAACAAAACCGACTCCACTTATCTTATAAAGATAACATAACTTAAAATACAACAAAACCGAACCATCTTACAAAGAACAACCACGAACCACAAAGTATAGAAAAAACAATGGTCCTATTACACCAAGGCACAAAAGAAAGACGGATGGATAACCTAGAAAGAATAGAAATATACAAACACAAGACAATCCACAGAAACATAATGAATGACCAAATAAACTATAACGCAGACACACTGTTTAAAGTCATTCCTCACTATATTACAAACATACCACCAACTAGTATAAAAGACATATCTATGCATATATATATATATATATATATATATCACACACATAGCCACAGATATATATATATAAAATATATGTTCACAAAAAGACTGCATGATGCATTCACCTCTTATTAAATTCTAACCTGTGGAACCAAATTTTCTTCTTCCCCCCATTAAAATACAGATTATTTGCATGATATATTTTTAAAATCTTCTACCGTGCCCTATTAAAAAATACCTTAAAAATGCCACCACATATCTCTCAATATATTTCTAATGTAATTTAAACATAAATTAATATCATTTAAAAATAAGCATGATAAATAAAAAAGATTACATTTGATCTCTTCGATTTTTATTTTAATATCATCTCCAATTTGCCAATTTCACATTTATTTATTACTTGTACAAGCTTTTGACTGTCCATAAACTTTTCATTGCCTTTCTTTAAACTTTATCTATTCTATTATTAGTACCGTATGCTGCTGAAATAACTTATAGCCCCTCCTAATAAAAATGACTTGATATAACACTGAGCATACTTAACAACACTATTAAAATTAGTTATAAAGTATTCTTGAAAACACGCTATTCATTATACACTATTTTCTAATGTCTAATCATAATTTATAATAATTCCAATTTTGTCATATAACACACACACCACACACATCTAGGCTACAACATAGCCTTATAACCTCCCCACATATATACAACTAACAAACCAACAAGTGTGAATGTAACAGAAACATTACGTTAAGGTGAATCCTGTACACGAACTTGGTGAATTTGCTCTGACAGTGGCTGAAAATCCAAAACCGGTCAGGAATAAATTGAATATGCATGCTACGACGGATAAAATACCCGATCTAGCATGCATATTATCTAGCATTGCGGACCCATCCACATATTCACCTAATTAATCTATACATGTTAGTATGCAATAGTGAAAACCAAGATTTAATTCTTGGTAATTGGCCCCGCAAGGGGTAGTTGTCGCATGCAACTACTTGGGGAGTGAAGACTCCACGAGTACCACAGTTCAGTACACCATATGCATTCACCAAAACAGTACACGCCACACTCACATAACATCACTTACACAACTCACAAGGTCAAAAACAATACACACCTTAGGGCTACCGTCCCTAAGAAAAGAAAAGAACTCTCCGCCAGAGGAAGTAGCTTCGCTAAGACTTCTGCTAGTTCCAAGTCTGGATGAAGGAGGAGGGTTGATGCGTTGGGTTGACAGCCCAAACATTGTAAAAAATCTCATTGTTACGAACACTCAACAAAGCCTCAATAGAAACCGGACGGATTTACGGATGCAATTTGGCTCACGGAAAAGGATTTTTAAAATTGGATCATGGAATGAGGTACTCTATTTAACGCAGGGGCGTTCGATGAATTAAAAAACGAATCAAGTAAATGTAGACTGGATATTCTGGCAATACAAGAGGTTAGGTGGACTAGTAGCGGAACACTCCAGGGAAAAGATTTCAGCTTTCTGTATAGTGGGAATAAGGAAAGGCACTTATGGGCGCTGTTCTCGATTTCCAACCAATCAGCGATAGAATATGCAAGCCAATTCGCGAATATTAGCATGATTAATGCTCACGCTCCAACAGAAGAGAAAGAGGAAGATGAGAAAGACTCATTCTATGATCAGCTTGAAAGTGCATATGATTCCTGCCCGTCACACGATGTTAAGATAGTATTGGGAGATTTTAATGCCCAAATTGGAAAAGAAACTGAATTTCGTCCTGTGATTGGGAAACATAGTTTACACGAAAGAACCAATGACAATGGTGAAAGGCTTATAAACTTTGCAGCCTCCAAGTCGATGGTAATAGTGAGTACAATGCTCCCCCACAAGAACAAACCATAAGCAAACTTGGCACTTCCCCGACGGCAACTCAACCACTCAGATAGACCACGTGTTAATATCGGGCAGACATTTTAGCAGTGTGAATGACGTCAGATCACTCAGAGGACCGGATATCAACTCAGATCATTACCTAGTGCTAATGAAGCTGAGACAACGTATAAGATGCACAGGAAGGAAAGAAACCTATCAGTGGAATCTCAGCTGCCTTAAAGAGGATGACAAGAGAAAAAGCTTCCAAGAAATGATTAGTGAAGGTCCCAACAGCATCCCAGCAGAAAGAAACTGGTGGAAATAAAAGTACAGAGAAGAGATGGGAAGAAATTAAGAATATTTTGAAGGAAACGACAACACAACTCTGTGCCATTAAAGAAAGACAGCCCAGAAATACATGGTTTGATTCAGTATGTGAAGCAGCTTAAAAGAACGAAATGAGAAACGGCTGAAGTGGCTAGGTAGGTACACGCCAGAGTTGGAAAGAGTATAAAGACGCCAGAGCAAATGCTAAAAAGATAGTGAGACAGAAAAGGAAGAAAAAAATGATGGAAGGGTTAGAGATGATAGAATCTGCAGGAGCAAATAATCAAAGCAGGAAATTCTATAGGAAGTTAGATTTCATTAGGAAAGGGCAGAGTAACCATGGAAGCATGATAAAAAATGAACGCGGAGAAATGGTAATGATGGAGAAGGATATATTAGACACCTGGAAAAGGCACTTTCAGATTCTCCTTAATGCGCCAGGTGAAGCAGGGACGGAAGGATGTCGCTCTCCAGGCAGTTATCAGAAGGGCGGGATTGAATCAAAATGGAACAATTTGTACCAGAATGACCCAAGTTCTCGCGTATGCAGATGACATTGTCATTATGGGAAGATCGCGTTAAAGTATGAAGGAGGCATTTGAAAAACTAGATAATGAAGCAAGGAGGATGGGCCTCTTCGTCAACGAAAAGAAGACAAAGGTCTTCGTGCCGAGGAGAATAGTGCCAGTCTATCGCCCGCTACAACTACGTAGTTGGTGACTACCTCTTTGAAGCTTCCAATACCTCGGTTCTGCAATAAACGGAAATGTGGAAGAGAATGAGGAGATAAGGAAGAGGATCCTTGCTGGGAATAAAGCGTACTTTGCGCTTGCCAGAGTACTGAAAAGCCGGCTCGTAAGCCGCTCCTCCAAGATAAAGACCTACAAAAGCCTTATGGCAGTCGCCACTTACGCCTCTGAAACATGGACGCTCAAGAATTCGTCAGCAAATCTGTTGGACCGGTTTGAGCGAAAAGTATTGAGACGAATATTTAGGGAATATGTGAGAACGGCGTCTGGCGTAGAAGGAAAAATAAGGAATTATATGGTCTTTACCAAGATGTAAACCTGTCAGCGCAGATAAGAATTCAGCGGCTCAGATGGCTTGGACACCTCCTGAGGATGGAAGACTGCAGAATTGCAAAAAGGATATACGAGGAATCACCTGATGGAGTAAGACCAAGGGGACGTACCAAGAATAGATGGAAAGACAGCGTGCGGAGAGACAGTTAAACAGAAGTTAAACATAAGTGTGACGCATGCTCGGGATAGGGAGACATGGTTGGCGATTGTCGAGGAGGCCAAGGGCAGCTACATGCGCCTGTTGCGCCAATGAAGAAGAAGAAGAATAGATTAATTGATTTGTAGAACTTTAGCTTATTTCCGAGTATCTTTTATTCTAAAATTGAATGCTCCCATCCTAACTTTTCCAAATATTTTCTGCAATTTATATATATATATGAAATAATGTAAAATTTAAAGAAATAGAAGTAATCTATCATTTGGGATTTTATCCGTCGTAGTATGCTTATTTGGATGAGTCAGACCGGTTTATGATTCTCATCCACCGTCAGAGTAAGGCTGTCAAATTCGTATAGAGAGTTGATAGCCTTACACAGGCAATGGTTGAGAACCCGAAATCGGGCCGAAGCTAAAATAAGCATGCTAAGACGGTTAAAATCAGCATTGCCAACCCAACCACCTACCCAAATTACCAATCGCATAACCATAAGTACATCCTCGTACCCTTGATTAAGAAACAACCGCTCTAAAGATGTGTCTCTATAATTCCTTACCATAAAATCTCTTCTAACTCCGGAGGTTTTATATTTATTTTGCTCGAATGAAAATAGGTTTTGGTTTGTATATCTTTAAATAATTGTTTAATATATTTGTAAATGATGGTATAAAATTTGCCCTCCGGTATCTGTATAATATATTTGTAAATGATGGTATAAAATTTGCCCTCCGGTATCTCTAATTTTATTCTTTTTAAGAAATTGCCTAAATTTTTATTGAACTGGTCTTTTTGCACCGATTAATATTTATTATAAGCTGAAAAAGGAAGATTTTATACATTTATTGATATCAAATAACTTGTCTCTGAGTCAATCTCAGATACATTTAGTCTGATATATTTAATCTGTTATTGCAAGAAGTTGAAAAACTTGTGAAAGACTTTCTCAACGAAAGACTAACATGAAAGCTGCTTGTTATATATCTTAAATAATTTTTGCGGCATTATTTTACATCTGTAATTATATGCATCATAGCTAGTTTGTATTATTATTATTTGTTTGAACGTTGTATGTTCGTATCTCAACTCGAAAATCATTGTAATTCTTTCAGTCTTCTATTTCTTGTATTTTCATTTGAATTTATCAAAACTAATTAAAATACAGAAATTATTTTTAAAATTGGGTTTAGATAGATGATAGATTAGTTGCGTAAAGGGAGTGGCTATCGTTGCGAATTAAAAGACCTATTCCCTGGAGTGTTAGTACTTTTGCATACAATACGTGAAATGTTAATTTTATACTTGTAAGTAAATGTGTGTGACGGTTATTCTGAGTTTTCCGTGAGTACGCTATTTCCTAGTGCACACAACTACCCTTGCAGACCCAGTCTTAATTGTTTGAGTATTGGTATTTGAGTGAAAAGTATGTGTGTGTAGTTAAGCAGAGCTAGGATTCCCACAGGTATGCTAATATACCTCAAGAAGTGGCTAGTCCACTTCTCCATTTGGGAAAATTGGATTTAACTTTTTTTTCTTTTTTTTTAGTGTGCAATAGAACTTATTACGGCGATTTGGGTAGAACTTATTCAATGAATTTACGTGCACCAAGAGAAGATCGCCTGCCTTATCTGTGTCATCTAACCTTCACTGCCAATGGAAATGATAATGGAGATATTGTACAGGTTAGTAATATTTTTTTATTATTTAGGAATGTTTTCAAACACTATGAGCGTGTGGCCAGAATTGGGAAGAAAAGTAAGATATTTGTTACTTTCTGTTACTGTTGCTATTCGTCTCATTTTCGATATTCGAGTTTTTCCTAGTATTGCATGTGTTTTTCTGCCTTATGATTTTGATATCTATATGTAAAAATGCTTAATTCGCAAGCGACTTATAGCAGAAAATAATACATGTTATTGTATATTCTGTTTTAATTATCACTTGGGGTTCTCACCGTTAAACAAAATTGGTTAATCAGTTAGAAACACTCTTAGAGATTATTTAATTTTTTTTTCCAGATTCTCTCAGAAATGACACTAACAGTTTTCTGTGAACATGATTAACCTATTTGATTTTTGCGAAAATTAATTTTATGTGGTTTGGAAGAATGGGTCGTTAAGCTTCTCTATGAAATACAAATTGAGCATATGCTGGTGCTATCATCTACATAGTATTAAGAATATCACTTTGGAACCCTTATATCCTCCATCCGGTGTATGTGTCCCAACCATCGCAGCCTACCAGCTTTTATGCAAGAGACAAAATCAGACTCCCCAAACAGTTCAGCCACTTCTTGGTTCGTCCTGATCCTGAAGCCTTCCTCTGTCCTCACAGGTCCAAATATTCTCCTTAATATCTTTCTCTCCTACCTACGTAACCAAGGCTCATCTGCTCTTGTCAAAACCCACGTTTCTGAGCCTTAGGTGACAACCGGCCTCAGCACTGTCTTATACAGTCTTATTTTCGCTGCTCTTGACACATTTTTACTTCTAAACACCGCTTGAAGAGCCCACAGGCATTTATTTCCAGCAGCCATTCGACCAGAAATATCTTCTGTTACCTCGTTTTCTGAGGTTAACACGCCCAAATATTTAAAATCTTTAACTCCTTCAAAGGTATATTCCCCCACCCATAGGCTCCGAAATATCCTTCTTCCTGGTCACAACCATATATTTGGTTTTCTGGCAGTTAACCTCCAAACCAAACTCTTTGGCCACTGTCTCATTTCCAAGAATGTCGCCTTTAGCTCTGCCTGAGATCTCGCCAATATAGCTACGTCATCAGCATAGGCTAACACTTATACCATTCTAGTGTACAAATTCCCGTCCCGACTGATGGATAGCCTTCTCATAATCGCGTCTAAAACAATATTAAATAACGTTGGCGACATCGGGTCCCCTTGCCTGAGGCCCGAGTTGACCTCAAATTCCCTAGAAGTTTTGCCTTGGACCATGGCTTTTCCACAACTTCCCCTCAAGCACATAGCCACCAGTCTGATTAGTTTCTCCGGAAAACCAAGTTCTCTCTTACAAGACTCTCTTGATTCACTCGGTCATATGTCATTTTAAAATCAATGAAGAGATTATGCACCTCCACATTCTGCTCATAACATTTCTCAAAAATTGACCTAATAGTGAAAATATGGTCTATCGTAGATCTACTCGGTCTAAAACTACGTTGGTAATCTCCGATAACTGCTTCCGATTTCTCCATTAGTCTTTTATTTATAATTGTGGACAAAACTTTGTACGGGACACTTGAGAGCGAAATTCCTCTGTAGTTCTCACACTTTAGGCGACCTCCCTTCTTATATATTGGGCAGACCAACGCCGTACTCCACTCTTTAGGCATTTCTTCTTTACACCATATCTCCGATATCAACTGGAAAATTACGTTTTTATACGTTCCAGCAGCTTTCGCCATTTCAGCACTAATCCCATCCATTCCCGGAACTTTATGATTTTTTAAGCCTTCTAGAATGCTCTCAAATTCATCCCATGAGGATGGGCTCTCCAATTCTACCTCTTCCTCTCTCATTCGTCCCTCGAATCTCTCACCGCCAACCTCCTCTTCTAATCCTCTCTCCATTAAAACTTCTTCGAAGTACTCTGCCCATCTTTCTAGGATTTCTGGCTCATTACATAATAATTCTCCGAGATTATTTTCGACTGCACTCATCATTTCTTCTTCATCATTCCTAAATTTATGCCCTAACCTGGTTAGAAATCTGAAAGAGTGTGTAGATTGATTTTTATTAATAAATAGTTACTGAAGGAGCCAAAAATCTATATAAATACCTCCCTTCCAAAATTTTCTGCTTCCCAGCTCCATCCGCCTTTAATTGCTGATGATTTTGATGATTTGGTTGATTTGGATGTTGAATTGGTAAAGTGAACCAATTTTAATAGAGAAAACACTAGGTAAAGTAAAAAAAAAAAATCTGGTGTGAAACACTCACACGACTTTTTCTTAATTCTTTTAATTCAATTATATATAAAATGACAAATAATTGGCATTACACTCAAATTTCAATTTAGAGGTAGAGAAGTAATGATTATTTATATTATGGCCCAGTAGAACGCTATAAAAACACATCCAGCAACATATAAAATTTGAAATTAACGCCATAAATTCCGCATAACTATCTCCAAAAAAAATATTTATTTATTTTTTTTTTGAAAAAGGTTTCAAATAAAAGTATACGTTTGTATCTGTGAAGTTAGCATACTAAGTTTAAAAGAAATCGTTACAGTCGTTTTCGAGAAAATTCCAAAAATACCCTAAAACCTATTCTGCACTTCCGGTTAACCAGTTTTCTTCAAATTTGGAATTCTATCAATGCATCAAATGTGTATTAATTTTGTATAAATAATAAAAACCATATATTATACTGAAATAATACTTCACAGGGTGTTCCAATGTTCCTGGGAAAATGTTTCATATAAAAGTGACAGGTATTTATGTTTATAGATAGTATACAAGTTTAAAGAAAATCGTTGGGGCCGTTTTTTCGAAAGAAAAACTACGAAGAACTGAAGAAAACAAAATCAGTAAAGTCGCACTTCCGGTTGATAGATTTTGCCCGAAATTTTCGTAGAGCTTAAACGGAATACAAAGTTTGAGCTTCCTGTGATTTTTCGTTTTTGAGATATTTTGTTACCAGCATATTCACAGATTATTCGCTAAAAGCATTTTGGGGAACCCAAAACATGTATTTCCGGTGAAAACTCTATTTCGAAAATCTAGGACGATCGCAATGCAATACATCGTCTTACTAGGAGTGACAAAGTGAAAATTAAAGTAAGACCTATTCTTTCAGGTAGGCTACTGATTAGGAGTCGTGGACGGAGCCGGATTGAAAACATATTTTACTATTATTTATTACTATTATTTTATTATTATTCAATTAAAATTCAAGGCCAAGACCGGGAATGAACTTAGTACCCAGTGTACCTTAGCTTTGCGATCCGAGCTTCTAAGCCACTCAGCTATCGTGGTGCCTTAAGCTCTACGGCAGTGGGCCACCGTTTTCCAGGCTGAGGTGTATGCAATTCTTTGCTGTATTTTGGATGAGAGGATGCGTAACACTAATTTAAAAGGTGTTTGTATCTGCTCGGACAGCCAGGCTACGTTGAAGGCGCTTAATTCATGTGTCTTCACTTCCAGATTGATGTTGGAATGTTCTAAAAGACTGGAAGATCTTTCTTCATTGAAGGATGTGCTTCTGGTCTGGGTTCCAGGTCATATGGGAATCTTTGAGAATGAGGAGGTGGATAGGTTTGCCAAATTAGGTGCCTCTCTCCCTTTCATTGGTCCAGAGCCTGCTGTTGGTGTGTCTTCCGGCACATATTTATCAGGCTTTCAGGCGTGGATGACCTCACAGCACTCATCCTTATGGATGTGTGCAGTGGGTTGTCGGTAGTCTAAAATGCTCATTGGGGGTCCGGACGGAGCTTTGAGTAGCGGGGTCCGAGGTCTTTCACGGACCTCCCTCAGGCATATGGTTGGATTCCTCACTGGGCATTGTGGTTTAACGAGACATCTCTATACAATGGGACTCATGCCTGACCCCTTTTGTAGAGTTTGTGAGACGGAGGAGGAAACACCCATGCATCTGATGACGGATTGTATGGACTGTGAGGAGATTAGGTTTAGGACCTTCGGCCGGAATAGGATATCGGTAGAGGATCTTAAGCGTGTCCTTTTAAGGTTCTGGTCCGATTTGTTCGGTCTGTGGTGAAACTTAGATGGTTAAAACCGGGGCCTGGATTTTTGTTCTAGCCCCAGTGGTTGTTATTCTTTAGGGGTAGCTATATGGGCCCTGGGAGGCTTTAGATAGCGTAGGGTTTTGCCCTCCCCTTCTTTGAATAATAATAATAATAATAATAATAAGCTCTACGGCATTAGCGAGCTTACAATCTAGAAGTTGATGCTCTTCCGAAAAGATCAATGAATGTGTTCAATGTATAAGTGAATGGCTGGTTATAAAGGCAAAACTATTGGAAACTAAAAGGAGATCTCTTGTGGCTCCTCTTGATGTCAGTAATTGTGCACAGCATGCAGTCACTGTTAAGTTTTAATGTGTAACTTCGGGAGAGAGTGTTTCTGTGAGGTTATGTGTGTGATTGCAAGCTGGAGTGTGCTTAAATCTAAGGTCAAGCTATGGGTAAGTCCAACCCATATAAGTTGCACGTAGTGTTATAAGTATAAGAACATCTGAATTTGAACAAAATTGTTCAATTAGAAATAAAGAAATTGGTAACACAATATCACCCTTGACCCCAATATCACCACAAAAACACCCCTGTGTTTTACACTAACATTTTCTGGTTGCAAAGATTTTTTTGTTTTTCATGTAAATACTGTTTAATTTCGATTTTTTTCATCTAACAAAACAGCGTCCATGAGAAAAATTTTTGAGCACAGCTTTCTGTGTAAAATCTTTATAAGTAAAAAAAACTTTTTTATTTGCTAGATGTTGATGTTTTGCATCGATAACTTCTAGTTTTACACTCATTGTAGCCTATATAGCAACCACAGTTTGTAAGAAAAGTTTTGAGGCATTCGTTTTACACTAATTGATGTGATTGTAATGATTTCGGATATCAACAACTGAAACTGGCCCGAAATGTTTTGGTAGTGCGCTGCAAACGATCTAGTCCCTTGGAATCAAGATATTATTAAAAAAAATATATAATAAATGAATAAAAATGGAGAGGGTTTAACTTTGTGTATAAATCCGAACCAAGTTTTGAGACTTACGGTTTAATGTGAGATAGATTAGAAAAGTTGTAAATTTAAATTTTAAACATTTATGTATGTGTGTGTGTGTGTGTGTGTGTAGGTAGGTAAACAATTGGTGTAGATGTTGCAAAATATCTGTTATGATGAAATGAGAGCACAAAATTGATAATTGGTCGCATATGAAATTGGGAAAGTTGGTGTTGACCCAGCATCGTGATAAAAAGTGCGACACTACAGTTATTAGCGCCCTAGGTAGGGAAGGCCGGAACTAAACGGCATGGGAACTACGGTGTGCTTACCATACGCCCCCCCCATTCAAATCGACGTCTGGCAAGCCTTGGCCCTTCATGGGCTGTTGCGCAATTTTTTTTTTTATATGAGATTAGGAAATGGGTGCCTTAGGGGAGGGCAGATTCCTGCTATTCGGCCACACTTAAAAAAAAAAGAAATACAGCGCTAAATTACCATAAAAAGTACCAACATTTGTCTTCGCTTTAACTTCTTATAATTATTTTCTTTTCACCTCTTCTTTAGAAAAGAAAACCTTGTTCAGCTGCATTGTCATATATTTTGTTTTGGATGGGGTAAAAGCAGCTTTTATAAAACTTTTATCTATAATAAACAGAATTTCTTGTGTACTCTTGTCGGCATAATGACTTTTGATTAAATATGTAAATAATAAATGATTTTGATGGTACATGAATTTATTATTATAGTTTCAAAATTGATGACATTCAACAAATGTTATATTTCATTCTTATTCCATGGCCCAGCTAGATGGTTATGATAAAATATTTTTTTCTATAGCAGTGTTATAATGTGACAATTATTAAATCAAAAGTAGTGAATAAAGTTCTAGTTTTAATCACAAGTAAAAACAAATTAAAAGCAACAATTAATTTTTCTTTCAAATGACGTAAACTAATATTAATCAACTCTATAGTTCGAAGGTAGGGAAGGGTTTAGGTTAGTGGTAGTGCGCTGGACTAGCAACGCGGAGGTCCCAGGTTCGAATCCAGATGTGCTGCTCTTATATTTTCTCTTCCTAGGAGCCTCTACAGCTCACTATCCAGGGACAATGTGTTGTCTCTAAGAAGAGAACACTGTCCGGAGGCTGGCAATGCACTGAGAAGGCTCCGGGCGCCAGTGACTATTGTTGACGCACCTTAAATTAAATATAACAATAATAGTAATAACTAGTCCGACATCTACACGAAAACAAGATCTACACTATTTCAAAACCAATCCCAAATAGCAACGGATGTGAGATTATAACAAAGTGAGCAGGTTAAAAGAGACGGGAGTATTTAACTTGAATTTAAATGCATTCTCAGTATCATATTTTCATGTAAGTTACGAACGAATTTAATGCGGCTGCCGAAAAAAATTAATATTTACCACATGAATAAAGTATTTTTACACTCTCGTTCAATTGTCACTCAATTGTTAGTTGCATCCATATGTATTTGAAATCGAGTGTAAAAAGCATTAATTTGCTCACTGTTTGATAAATTAGTATTAATAATGTTTTAATTGAATGAATTATAATTTTAGTTTTCTTAGATAAAAGGTTTTTTTCACGGATAAGCTCTTTGTGGTCTGCGAATGTAAACAGAATTTTAAATATAAAGTGCGCTAGTTTATTAATTCGCTGAGATTCCGCTTATGTCCATCATGGAATCTGATAAGACACCAAAATCCGTCAACCGGTGGTGTACTTTAAGTTTTTTCTTTCTTTTTCTTACAATAAAGGAAGTATTGTGATCTTGTCAAATTTTCGATATCGAGTTTACCGGAATTATACATTTTTTTAGGTCCCCTTAGCCAAAAAAAAGTTTTTTTTTTTTTAAATTGGCCTGTGTATTTGTGTGTCTGCCTGTCCATAGTCATTATTATTCACCAAGAGAAAATCGCAGAAACTTCGAACTTTATATTTAGTATAAGGGCTATAATGTTTTGATCAAAGTCCGTCAATCTTGCAGAAAGGATTTTTCAATTTTTTGCGATATCCGCAAAAACAATTTTCTTTTACCTATGTATATACCATTTACATACAGTCCTAGCACTTTTATTTGAAGTTTTTTTCCGGGAAAATTCATTTAAGAAAAGTTTAACGGGAGAGGTGGGGGTTATGTTTTCCTCTGAAGTAACATTTCAGTTTATTATTTGATTCTGTAATCTATATAATATTAATTACAATAAATGTGATGCAAAAATCGTTTCAATAAAAGTGTAATTTTACTGGAGTTTTTTCAGCCTTTTGCTAGGGAGCTACAGTTAGTAGCGAACGTTGGGAGTGAAGGCCAGAATTAAATGGTGATGGGAATCGCGGCATGCCTAACACAAAATCCCCAATATGGCTGTTGCTTCTATATGTATGGCTAATATGGGCTGTTGGCCAAAGGTTTCTTTCGCATACTAACCTTTCCTATATAGGCCTGTCGCTTTTATTTATATATTTTGCTGGAAATATGATTTTAGGGACGTCTTAAGGAAGCTAAAATATAAATTACCATTTCAATGCTACGTTCGTGTGATGGAAGCCAGAAGTAGAAATAAATATAATTTAAAAATATTAGTTAAATATGTCAATTTTAATGGAAAATTGTACGTTAGCTGGCAAAAGATTTAAACCAGATATACAAGAAACCGTTAGTCAAGACAATACTAACGGCCTCTTGGCCAACTGCATTGTAGGAAAAAACCCCCTCTAGAACACACAGTATTGTTTTGTTTGTCAATATTGTTCGTCATACAGTATTCAATAAATTTCAGTCGTCTTACAAGAGTCATTCATAACGTCATTGTGCCAAGAAGTGTTTAAAATTTGTTTAAAATCAATCTACTAACAAGAATATTTAAGTGCGAGAATTTCTGTGTATTTATGAACTTATTGTTATAATATTAAAAAGTAAATTCAATTATAATCAAATTATTTATTATAAACAGTGATATTTAAGTTATTCATTATTTCTTAAAAATCTCTGTAATAGACGCCCTTTAAAAACCGCTCGAACTACGCCACTACATACAAACGAACAAACACACTGTAAGCATACAACAACCACAACACACACCAATTACATTACTACATACGGTTCAATAATATTAGCTAAAATATTAGTTCATAAAATGCATTGCTGAAAGTCTCAGAGAATTCAGAGAGCTTAAAGTTCGAAATTATTGAATTGTTTTGCTTTCTACGTACAAAGATTTTCTTTAATCTTGAATGCGAATTTCCCATATATAAATTTATCACTTTCTTTTGGAAATATTTTCCATAGAAGTTTATTTTAGGTTTTCTAAGGGATGTGGGTCATTATCTTGAAAACCTTGTTTTTTAAAATCCTTTTGAACCACGGACGTGGAGACTGTCTCCTGTCTCTGTTCTATCCTAAAAACCAAATAGTATAAAGGACTGTTCCCCATCGTCCTTATTTATAAATTTTATTAAGAATAACTAAACGTTTTGTGGAAATTCAGATTTATAGAAAATTTTGTATAATATTGTATTGTATTTTATAAACTCGTATTGTAATAATTGCATTGAGAGTAGGTCATGTAAGTCTTTCATTCCAAAATTTTATACTTACGATAGAGTGACACTGTAATCCATTACATATATGATTGATATAGGACAGCTTGTTTTTTCTAGAATCAAAAACAAAAAGCCTGGTGTGAAACGCTCTACACAACTTTTTCTTAGCGCTATTAATACAATTATTTATAAATTGTGAAATTTTCTGTAAATTTAAAAAATTACTTACTTTTCCTAACATAAATATAGTGGTGATGGGGTGGGGGTGGGACAATGGCGAGTAGGTAGTAGCCAGCGCCAATAACAATGGATAACCCAAATAACATTTGAAATTTAACGCCACAAATTCTGCACAACTATATATGATAATTTTTTCGGAAAAATAGTATAAAATAAAGAGTGATAAGTTTCAAGAAAGATTAGAATACGGAAGTCCAGCGTTAGAATAATAGCCACCAATAATTGTTACTTCGGTTTGGTTAGGCACCTAAAAAATTACAGGAGCTTAAATTTGATATTCCGTTTAGGTACGACCATCGCTTCTGACAATAACATTTTGGTCCAAATCCATCAAACAGCAGTGCGTCTTTACTGAGTCTTTTTTTTTTTGCTCCAAATGGCTCCAAAGATTTTCTTTTAACTTCGTATACTATCTAAACATATCTAACCCTTTTATTTTTAAAGCTTTTACCTGGACAATTGATTTTGGGGGGTTTCTTGGTCGGTACCAGCAACATTAAGCTTCCCCTTAAAGTATCACTTCAAAATGAAGCATAGCTCCACCACCTGTATAATATTAAGATAAATTAGGAGCACTACTAAAATTCCTAATTTGAAGAAAATTTGTGTTAACTGGAAATGCGAGTTAACAGAAGAGGTCCTACAGCTATCTTTGGGTCCAGAATAAATTATAGGTCTATCAAATAATATGTAGGCAATCTAATAACCACAATTGAGCTATAAAATTGTATTAAACTAAAAAAAAATGTGCTATTGATTACTCGCAAGATTTTCCCTAACTTCATTTCTAAACTTCTAACTGACAAATTTTAATAATTCCAGGATCGGAACTGATTCCAAACATTTGTTCCAGTTCTTTCACGAATTTTTAACTTTTGGTGTTAAATGGCCTCTACTTTTGTTCAAATGTCCTTAATTCATTAAATGTTAAAACTAGTAATTAATTAAATTAGTTAGTAATGCATTCATTGTTCATTATTAGTAAATTAATAATTATTAGCAACAATATATTTTTTGGTTTTAATTTTTTATCTCGAATTGTATAAATAATATGAGGCTACACATCAAACATGGGATTTAAACAAATTCATTAAATTAACTCTATAAAAAATTGAACATTAAATAAAATGTAGAAAACAACACAAGTAATCAAATATCATTTTTAAAAATAGCGCCAAAAGACATCTTAACATGCTTTTAACCAGCCCCCCCTCATCACTCGCACAATTTTCTAGTAAAAAGAACCACATGTTGTGTGTCATTCATTTATTACATTACTTTTTAAGATAATTATAATTTATTTTTATTATTTATCTAATAAACTTTTTAAATAAATCTTGTAGAACATTTAAAAAATAAAATATATTATAGCGATATGGTGTTAGAAAAGTAAAGATGAATTCACTTATAGGCAGCACTGACTTTGGAACGGGTTCACGGGGCCGGTTCCACTTCCAAGCTTTCTATTGGCTAGATTGAGTGATTTGATTTATTTGTTCACTCTGGAACCAAATAATCTTAATCATCTCCGGTTTCGAGTCGGTTCGAGGGATACAGCCAATAATAGTGGCCAGATTCGAACCAGATTCAGAAATTCGTTCCATGTTCATTACTGCCTGCAACTGAATCCATCTTTACTTTTCTAACACCGATCGCTCTCTTTGTATATAAATTTTATTACTTTATGTAACTAGATGACCTTAATTATTATTGTTATGGTTTGAAGTTATAAAATATAAAGCTAGAATCCTGCCACTGGTTCTTTCAACATGGCCAGAATTCAGTTTAAGACTTAATTTTCGTGCTATACCTACTTTAATTTAATTTTGAATAGTACAAATTTTTATTTAATTTTTTTGGAACCAGTTTATTTAAAAATAGGGATTTGAATCAACTCGTTCCACCTACTGGATTCGTTCCACTGAACCGACTCTGCAAGAAAGGATCACTACATTATCCCTGATAAGGATCAACACCGTTTGTAGCCCTCTAAACAGGGAGAATCGAACTCTGGCCGCCCTCGCTCCCTCCCAATGTATTATCTGGTAAAAAACGATTTCGAAAAATCTTGCAATGCAAAATTTCTTCTTCTTAGAGCAGGAAGAGATGAGAAAACAAAAATTTATTTTCTGTAAATTATGATCAACTTCGAAATATCCAAAGGCAACGGAAATAAATTTATTACACGCATAATACAAATAAAAAACATGTGCAAAAAGGGCGAACTTCTCATTACAGCTTTAAATGAATTTGATTAAACTTTACTTTAAATGAATATGAATCTAAATTTCTATTAATACATTCTTTATAGATAGTTAATAAAAACACTATAAGATAAATAAAAATAGGTTAATATTACTTAACAATAAGTCTTATTGTACCAACATATTATAAATTCACAATGAAAACAAACTATCAAATGGTGAAACCTTGAGAAGCCTAACAAAGACAAACTTACAAAAACTAAATACATAAACAAGTCATAAAAATGATGGTTGAATAAGTACATCACGCACGATTATCAATCGCAAAAAAAATCAGTTTAGAGGAAGCCCAACGTCACAGATCTCTCAGAAACCACCAAATCAATAGAAAAATCTCAGAAAATTCTCGTTTTCAAGAAAATGCCAAAAAAAGAGTAAATCATGCCATAAATCCGCACTTCCGGTTAAGTGATTTTCTTGATACTTGAAATTACAGCTATCTATTTGATGACACATGATAATAGTTGAATGATAGTAAAACGTACTGTAATTTTGAAAAGATAAATAGAAAGATAATAAAACCTCTAAAATTTTATCATCACTTAGGATACTAACAATGTAAACAATAGTTATGTTTGGCCGTTATTAATCAAACAAGCAATACTTTGGTCCATGCCAACTAATTTTTTTGCGTGTTTGATACTAAAAATGTATTGTATAAATAATAGTAAGAAGAGAATAATTTTCTTCGCAATATTTAAATCTTGTTTCTTCCAATATTATTCTTCTTGGGATATTATATTTGTGAGACGTCTCTGTGATAGGATGTGTTCCAAATCGGGATATAATAAAACTTGCAGTGTACCGTGTATATATATGACAATAAAGAGAGGCTTTGTTGTCATTTTCTACCAATTTGAAAGGTGAAGATTAGGAAGTGAAGGGCCCATCACGCTCGTTCAAAAGGAGAATAGGAAAGGTAACTGGCAAAGTGCCCACGACGTTGTCCAGAAAAAAGGAGAAGGGAGGTGAAGGTAGATAAATAATGATAAACACAATACGAAATATATTTTATTATGAGATTTATAGCTTCCGCCTTCTAAAAGGTGAGATAAAAGTCTCTGATAAGTCGGGACAGCGTGTCTGTATATATATACACTGCAAAAGTGGGCTGTGAGGGGGATGTGCAAGCGCGCGAATGTAATGTTAGTGGGAGATTGAATGAAAGCCTCCTACTTTACCAACTAGTAGTGGGAGTATGTCACAAAATCAACCGTGGGGCAAAACCCACTGTTGTCTCATTCTACTTATAGCGGCCGCTTCGCCAACAAATTTCATCTTATTGATTTAATTTTTAAAACATTATATTGTTAGAATAATTCACATTATTATTTACAATATTTTACAATACAGATTTTGTTTGTATTTTTATAATATTTTAAACATTCAAAAAAAATTTCTTCACCACAAGTTTCTTCATGGGGTCAATTACAATAATAATATGAAATGTATTTGGTGTGTTGAGTTGTTGTGTGTTTTGTAGCAGTAGTTGGTTTAGTAAAGGGGCTTGTAGGTATATATGTTTAAGAGAGAAGTATTAGCAATAAGAAAGTAGTCAGCACTGCTAACAATAAATATATTCTAATAAAATAATAACTAAAAATTATTTGCAAAGATATTATGAACTTATTAATATATTATGGAACTGCACTGATTCTGAGATAGCGATTCCTGAAGTGTTCTGCTTCGGTGTTTACAACAAACTCTTCTTGTTAGAAGGCAGAACGTAGACTGTACGAAAGAATGCCTTCTCTTACAAAACAGTTGGCCAAGTGGGCATTGTATTAATTTAACGGATTCTTGTGCCTTTGTCTCCCTAATAGCAATGACCTTAAATTACACTACCTGAATCTAAAATACATTATTTTTGCCAAAATTATTTCACTTAAAATATTTTTAAAAACTATTTATTTTTGCATTTCCTCTTCCACTACAAATAATAAAAAAATAAATGTGTGAAATGACATTACATATTACAGTACATTTTAGAGGGAAGCTAAGTTTCTATACTATTCGCTTGAATTATCTTTCAAAAAAAAGTGATATGCATTCATATGTATAGGTAGCAAGTATAGGGGTTTTAATGAAATGTTAATGCTCATTTTTTGAGAAAACCGTGAAAAACTAAAAAAAAAATGAATCCGTGAAGTCGGTTGACTGATTTTGACCGAAAACTTTGTGTGAATCATGGATGGTATGTAAACAGAATAACAAGTATCAGCTTCCTGCCATTTTTATTTCTTGAGGTAAATACATAAATAGAATGAGAGAGAAAGAGAGAACATTTGTAATAACATATATTATTTTTGCTCAGGGGAACTCAAAAGATTTATTTCTATTGAAAACTCAATTTCCAAAATTGGACACTATCCTGGTATTTTGTTTTAAAGCAGTAAAAGATAGAAAAAGAAACTTGAACAGTTTAAAATAGAAGAAATAAAAATTGAATTAAATCCAACTAGTTGTCATGAAGCTGTGCAGTTCAGGAACTCTCAAATCGCCCAGACAGAGAGGATTGAAGCAAACTGCCGTCACTGTTGTTATTCTTCTCTTAGTTGACATGGCCTGTCATCTCCATTATTAAACTGAATAAAAATAGAATTAAGTTGAAAGTATATTTTTTTATTTTTATTAATCAATCCGTTACCAAACTACCTCATTGTAACTACTATGACAGCGCATTTTTTTTAAACCTGACAAATGCTACGGCTCACAAATGAAAACGTATCCCTTTTATTTGAAATACTTTTCCCCCGAAAAAAAAGAAGAATTTAGAGAAATTCTGGTGGGGGGGTGCAACTATAGTTTAAAATTTAAACTACACATGCTTTGCTGGTTTTGACAGACACATTCCCATACAAGTCCACTCAGATGTACATGTATAACCTCTACCATCTTTTTTATGACCAGCCCAACTAATCATTGTAAACGTTGTCATTTTAATTAAAATTGTTAATTATATTAAGAGAAAATCGTCTGTGAGTGTTTCACACCAGATTGTTGTTTTTATTCACTAAGGCTTTTAACAATTACACGTTCAGTTGTGGTGGATAATTTTATCAATTTTGCTCAGTGTTTATTTTTAAATTTCTGCTTTCCTTGCCTCTTCAAGCAGATCCTTTATTGTATGACTGAAATGTACTACTTTATTTTTTTAATTAATTGTTTTTAATTTTATTTAATTTTTTTTTTTTTTTTTTATAAAATTTCCAAAATAGCAATAAAATTGCTAAGAAGAAAAAGAAGATAAATTTTATTGGATGAATGATCTGACGAACTCAAATAATGATAACAGATGAGTTCTTACGATTCTGTGAACGAATGAATAATAATAATAAAAAAAAAAAAAAGAAAAGTTATTTAGCGAGGGGCTTTAAAGTAGAAAAAGTTTATCCATTGTCAGTAAGGTCGGCCCTCTTCCATCATCAGTCCAGTAAAGGCGCACTTTGAAATATGATGGATTAAAACCTTTTAATATGATATTTTACTTTCTTTGAATTACAATTTTTTTTTTTTACTTGCAATTGAAATATGAATTCTTTCCTGAATCATTTTTACTTTCACTTATTGCTGGCAAGAGAAAAAATAATTACGATCTTGTCTAATTTGGGATATCGTGCTTTCACCGGAAAAAGACGTTTGGAGATCTCCTGAGATAGAGAAATAGTTTTTATAAATTGGTCCTCAAGTTTGGGGAAAGGAAAATCGCAGAAAGTTACAATTTGTTTCTGGACCTGACCAGTCTTTTTTTTTTTCAATTTCTCGAAAATGGCTCCAACGGTTTTTACTCGTTTATAGTCGTTTCTATTCGCTCGAATAATATTTCAAATAAAAGTGATATGCAGTTTCATGTGTATAGGTAGCAAGTATTGGGAATTTTAAGGAAATCGTTGATGCTCAGTTTTTGAGAAAACCGTGAAATACTGGAAAAAAAGAAATCCGTGAAGTTGGTTGGCTGATTTTGGCTGAAAACTTTGTGTGGATCATGGATGTTATGTAAACAGAATAACAAGTTTCAGCTTCCTGCGCATTTTTATTTCTTGAGGTAAATACATAAATAGAGTGAGAGAGTAAGAGAGAACATTCTGTAATAACATAATTTTTTTGCTCAACTTAACTTTGCTGAGCTTAACTTTTATTTGAAACATTTTTTTCGGAAAAATGCATTTGCAGTCTAAAATTTAAGTTTGCTATAAAGTGCTATCCTTATCTATTATCTAATAAAAGAATTCTATTATTTATATAATTAATAAGAATAATATTTTTTGTCCAAATTCCGAGTTGATGAAAAACTGTTGTTGGAAAGTGCGACATTACCGAAAGGGATTTTTTTTCAGTATTCTGCCAGAAAGACCACAACTGGGTTTCGTTAAACTTAGTATACTAATATCTGGAATTTTATCCGTCGGATTATTCATATTTTTGACGTTCCTGACCAGTTTCGGATTTTCATCCAACGTCAGCAATGTAAGGTTATCAAGTTCGTGTAGGGCATAATGTTTTTGTTACGCACTACACTTGTTGATTGTATGCGGGAGGTTATAAGGTTATCTAACCATACATACAGAATGTTTCTACATTTTTTCCCCAGAAATTGAGTTTAATATAGTTAGTTACAGGGTGCTTGAAGTTGTGTCCCACAAAACTTTCGTTTTTTGTTTTTACTTTCTCTCACCGTAAGGGGAAGTATTGCGATCCTGTTAATTTTTGGAAATTGAGTTTTCACCAGAAATATATTTGAAGTTCCCCCGAGTAACGAAAAAAAAAGTTACTTAAAAAGAACAATCACAGTAAGCTCAAACTTGATTTCCGTTAGGTACTACCTCCGTATCTGACAATAAGATTTTCGTCAAAATCCATCTACTGGAAGTCCTATTTTTTTTGTTAGCCTCCTGGCTTAGCAAATTTTCAGAGAACTTCCCGTGAGGGCAAATTCGGTGTTGACCCAGCATCGTGATAAAAAGTGGGAAGCTACAGTTAGTAGCGACCTACGAAGCGAAGTTCGGAACTAAACGGCGTGGGAACTGCGGCGTGCCTTCCCACATGCCCACCATTCGAATCGCCGTCTGACAGCGTTACAGGATTTTTTTTTTATAGTATAGATTATGTTGTATGTTTGTTATGTCAGTGAAATGTTTATTGAAAGTTGTAAATAGCTAAATATAATTCCTCATTTGGGTTTGATAGGATACTATGTAGTGTACATTTTATTTTTACAATAACCTTCCATAATATTCCCCTATCTTTCTGATAATTGACGCAATCAAGGATCGTATGATTGGCGTCGATGATTGTTTCCAAAGCGCATGGACAGGTAGAAGTTGTTGTAATACCTATTCGGGATAAATGGTGAGGGGACACGTTATGATTGAACCGTAGTCTGACCATTGTAGTTAGGAACCGTCTACTTTCGTTATGATTGTAGATTGTTGAAGTGGATTATTGCACTGCGACCTGAAAGATCTATTGTGCCCCCCCAGAGCCTTCTTCAATGCACAGCCGGCCTCCAAGCAGCGTTCTCTAGCTGCAGACAACATTGCTCATCACCGGACAGTGAGTTGTAGAGGCTCCTGGGAAGAAAAAATCTAAGGGGAGCATGCTGGATGCGAACCCAGGACCTCCGCGTTGCTAGTTCAGCGTGCTACCACTGAGCTAATCTCTTCCTTCTCCTTTGGCTTGGTGTTTATCCTTGTCTGTAAAGTGTAGACTCTATGTAGTATAAGTTTATTGTGTACTGTTCTGTTGAAGTGTGGAGTACTAAGCTGTGGTAACCCGTGGGATCGCTACACCGCAATTAACTGCATGCAATAGATACCCCTTGCGGTTATTCGTTATGGTTAGGGAACCATGGATTTTTCGGTTTAGTAGGCTGTCAGACGTGTAAAATTTACCATTGAGGGTTTTTGATCTCTAATATTCTAACGACCATTCTCTTTAATATAGATGTTTGGCATAATTCCTTATATCAGAGGATGTTAACTTTTCAGCAGTATGAGCCTGAAGATTTTTTTTGCCCCTTTAGCTTTCTTTTCTGCTATTTCATTGCCTGGTATTCCTGAGTGGCCTTTGATCCCGTATTAAACGTACAATTTTGCCATTACGAACCGTACTTTTTAAAAGATGTATTGTTTCTAGGACAATGAAGGTAGCGTTATGCCCTGGGTATTTTAATTTAGTGAGTACGATTTTACTATCAGAAAGAATTACCACTGTTGGTGATTTTAAAGAGGATACAAAACTCGCGCATTGATTTATGGCCGTTAATTCTCAACAGCAAAAAATTGATGAACTATTATTTAATTTATACAGCAAGCTATAGTTGGTTTGGAGATAAAAGAAAGAGCATCCGACTTCATCGGTAAATAAGAAGTAAGCATCAGGAAATTTATGTAGTAGTTTCATGGATAAGAATTCATTGTTGGCCTTTGCAGAGATATTTTCTATTGAATTGGTAGAAATTTGTTGAAATGTATTCTGGTATACCCAGAGAACATTCCAAATCAATACAAAATGGTAGGGGGGAGGTATTTACTCCGCTGGGACAACGTGAATTGCGATAGTGTACAGAGGGTAGTGAAGTGCTATTTTCTGAATAGTTTTTTTAAGTTTTTCGCAAGGACATGAACCCCCACCATCTCTATGTTAAGGCAAATGAATAAAATTAAGAGTTTATAGAAAAATTGTCAATTGTATATTAAGAAAAAGTGGTATGAGTGTTTCACTGCAGTTATTTTCTTCATTTCCTGTGTGGCGGATTTTCAGAATTGTATTTTTTTGCTTTAATTTTATTCTTCAGATCGGTTCTAACGGTTTTCTTTAGATATTTTTGAAAATTCAAAGATTATATATACAATAGAAGACATTGAGGAATAAATTACTAAATAATAGAAAGTCAAAAGTATAATTTGAATTTGGAATACAGTAATTTGAAATCTTTTTTCTTTTAGCAAATACATTATGCCTCCTTTTTGTTTTGAGCATTGCTAAGCCAAATCAAAACTTCTATAATTAATCTGATTTGGTAAAATAAAAAAAAATAAAAAAGTTATTATTACGTTTATTAAAACTTATTACAGAGGAACTTTTTAGGCTTTGTCGGATTTCTAAGGTTTTCTAAAGTTTACTTTAGGGAAAAAAAAGAAGGTAAAATTTGTCCCTAATTAAAATTAAATTTCGGGAAAGAAGTAAACTTCAGCTTCAAGGATCCATAATTACCCTGATTACTTTAAATTATTTAATTGATTTTCATTAAATAAGAAATAAATAAAAGTTATAATTCTGTATAAACGAGAGAGATAGGAAAAAAATTGAAGTAATGTTTGGCATGTTCTATACAGAGATTTAGTTAATTTAAATCTAACGTAATCAAAACTATTACTGTTTAGATTATTAGCTTGTAATTTCAGTAAATTTATCATTAATTTATGGTAACAGTTGGTATATCTTTACTATGAAATCTTTCATAACATTTTCTTCAAAGTTAGAATTCTTAATTTCTTGTCTTGAATGTTTAAATCACTGGAAGAATTTAAACTTAATAAAACCACTTTTTTGAAGAAGGCTTACCTTGCCTCTCCACCGAAACCTCTTTAAATGAACTTGCTCACAAACAAATTTCAAACAAAAATGATAGCTTTCTCTATGTATCGTTAGTATACCAAATATAATTAAATCCATCGGTATTTTTATGGAGAAAATTACTGAAAATAAAACAAACAAAAAACTGTTAAATAAAAACGACTTGACAACACAGACTGAAAAACACATCCTGAAGAAGGGCGAACGCCCGAAACCGGTCGATGACCACAAAATGAAGCAGGCTACCACGGAAAATATCTCTGATGCTTTCCAGCTCTGCGGAACCAACCACCACAACAAGTAACAAATTGATTAAAATGAGTACTATTAATTATATATTCCAAGTATTTTTATTAAAAATTACATATGGCACCTACAATTACATGAAACATAATATAAAATGTAATTTCTCACATGGCAAACTTTACTTAATATTGTTTATTGGAATAAATATTTATTCATTCTGCAAATTAAACAACAATACTTGAAAATATCAGTATGGTTTTTCAGTTTTTTTTTTTTTAAAGCGTCTTAATATCTGTGGTCATTTGCGCCCGGAGCCTTCTCAGTGCACTGCCGGCCTCCGGACAATGTTCTCCCGTTACAGACAACAACTGTCCATCACTGGACAGTGAGCTGTAGGGGCCTCCTAGGAAGAGAAAATCTAAGGTTAGCACGACTGGATTCGAACCCGTGATCTCCGCGTTGCTAGTCCAGCGCGCTACCACTGAGCTAATCTCTTCCCTAGTTTTGTTAGTAAAATATATTTTGGGATATAATTATTAATTAAATCCCAAGTGATGCAGCATTTAGTTCTTTTCGGATAGCTAATAAGTATTCCTTAATAGCCACTATAAATTATTACCTATTAACATACTGTCTAGTATATAAGTTGAAAGAAAAATTAATTATATAGTAACTTTCTTTATTAAGATTTCTAGTAATTATTAATGTAATTGAATTTATAAAATTTACAATAATTTAATTACCTAAAATTACAAGATTCCATTATTTACATAAATAATTTCTTTATAATTATAAAATATATATTTAGAAAAAAAAAAAATCCTTTTAAATTAGAAATATTGGTGTTTAGTTCCAAAGAACTCTATAGAGCTGGACCAAGTTTTCTTCCGCAGAAATTCAACAACTTTTAACTTCTCTAGTTCCCTCCCCTCTCTTTAGCTCCATCATTCGCTCTTATTTTGCACTAACTTTTTCTTCTTTTTCCTACTTACTTCACTAACTTGGAGATTTTCCTGAAATGTGTCTAGAATTTCTAACTTTTAAACCTCATTTCATCAGTGAAAAATGCTTGAATTAAATATTATATATATACAGGGTGTTTCAGGGTTAAGTAGCCAAACTGAAAATTTGAACTAACGACCTCAAAACAAGAAAAAAATTTCCTATGGTGCTATGTCCGCAAATCTTTGTTTAGGAGATATTCACACCTAAAGATTTTCATTGTTGTGAATTATTTAGGCATAGTAAATAAATAAAATTTATTTTATTTGTTCCAACTACTTTATTTATTAAATGTAAACATTAACATTCATATTAAATGTTGTTCAAAGTGATTTCCTTGAGCATTAAGACAGGCTCGGCATCTTTCTTCAACAGCAGCAGTGACCAAACTGAAAATATGAACTAAGGACCTCAAAACAAGAAACAAATATTTCCTATGAAGGTATGTCTGCAAACGCTTTGTTTAGGAGATGGATTTAGATAGAATACTAATATGACCTTGTCTCTAATATGCCCCTTTACGAAATGAAGAAAGAAGTGCGACCAAATTACAATATTTTGATGATAGTCCATCTGCCAGTGTACGAAGAGCTGGAGCATAATTAAATGTTACACCAACTACAGTATGGAGAACTCTCATTGCAGATGGACGTCACCCATATCATTATCAACGGGTACAAAATTTATTACCGCAAGATTTACGGCAAAGAAGAAATTTTTCAGATTGGTATTTAAATCAAGCTGATCACAATTCACACTTTTCAGGAGAAATTTTCTGGACAGATGAAGCTACCTTCACAAAAAAGGTTCTTCAATCAGAAAAATAATCATCTCTTGTTGCATGAAAATCCCCATGCAATTCGTCAGCATCATTTCCAGCACGAGTTTCAGTGCAATGTGTGGTTGGGGATAATAGACAATATTTTAATAGGTCCGCATTTCTTACCACCTCGACTCAATGCGGACACATTTTTGGAATTTCTTAATAATGATTACTATGATTTAGTTGAAGATATTCCACTACAACTGAGAAGGAACATGTGGTTTCAATTAGATGGTTGTCCTGCACATTACGGAAGAGGTCCACGGCAATGGCTAAATGTTAATTATCCCAATCAATGGATTGGCCGTGCAGGACCAGTGGCTTGGCCTGCTCGCTCTCCAGACCTGACACCACTGGATTTTTTTGTTTGGGGTGACATTAAACAAAAAGTCTATGCAAGGCCGGTCAATGACCTTAATTCTTTACGAAGAAAGCCGTTCTGCCACTGCTGCTGTTGAAGAAAGATGCCGAGCCTGTCTTAATGCTCAAGGAAATCACTTTGAACAACATTTAATATGAATGTTAATGTTTACATTTAATAAATAAAGTAGTTGGAACAAATAAAATAAGTTTTATTTATTTACTATGCCTAAATAATTCATAACAATGAAAATCTTTAGGTGTGAATATCTCCTAAACAAAGCGTTTGCGGACATAGCACCATAGGAAATTTTTTTCTTGTTTCTAGGTCCTTAGTTCAAATTTTCAGTTTGGCTACTTAACCCTGAAACACCCTGTATACTACATTATATATCGTATATAAAACATAGAGGTCTCTAATGATCGTAGGCATCTGTAAGCATATTATGAGTGTTATCCTGGCAGTATTTAAAAAATAAATTTGTTTTTTTGAAGGGAGAAAGCAGTATATTTTTCACTGAATGAAACTCATTAATGAAGTAATACTCCCTTGTTCTTATTAATTTGATCCTTTTTTCTCCCAATTTCATTGTAACTGTAGCATTGATTTGAAGAGATGTGAACTGAAATAAAAAGAAATCTGGTGTAAAACAAACATAACTTTCTCTTAATGCAGCTATTTTCAATTCAAATTAACAGATTTGGTTCAAATTTGGTATTTTTACTAATAGTTTAGTTGGCATGCCATATTATATGTGAAAATAGGAGATTGGAAACCATACATTATACATATCTTTTTTAGGACGAAGGAGCAGCAAGCTTCATGATATACATTATAGTACCTCTAGCAGTCTTTCAATCAATCTCAAACAAAACTAAACAATCAATTTAGAGGCATTATTCGTCCGTGGGGGAGGGACCAAGCTCAGCTATCCAATGCTTCACTGGGTCCATATAGCTATCTCTAAAAGAAACAGTATCAAACCAGGTCTAACCCACCTAAGCTTCACAGCACTGCGAACAAATCGGACCATAACCTTAAAGCGAATTAGCCTAAGCACTTCCACAGACGACCAAAGGTCCCGAACCTAATTTTCTCACAGTCTAAGCAATCTGTCATAAGATGGATGGTTGTTTCTCATAAACTCTACAAAGGGTCTGGTAATAGTGCCATTAAGAGGTGCTTCCTTAATCCACATTGCCCAGGTAAGTGGCCTGTGAAAGACACAGCCACATCTCACCAATAGCCTTGACCGGAACCCCAAACAGCACTTTAGACTCAAAGACACATCAACAGCAGGCTCCCATCAGAATCCCCACCCCCCACCCCGATAAAAGATTTATACAGAAAAATGTTAAAAAATAAATTGGAATGCTATATACATATATTTTTAAACTAAAAGAGACTGACATAAGATAATGTTTTGTTTTTATCTTATATTACTTGTCTTTCTTATTGGATCGTATTCAATTTCAAAGTTAGGATATACCATTGTATAATATCGATGGCCAAGCTATCGAGGCTTTATATTTTTGGATATTTCTTTATTTTTCTAGAGAGAAAACAAAAATAAAAGAAATAACAAAAAAAAGTAAGAGAAAGTAAAAATAACGAAGAAACCAGAAATATAGAAACTGGATCTCTTTGTCACCATTGTATATCTAAAGTTTTGCTTTTTTATTGTCTTCCATTTATCACTTTCTAATAAATTTCTTTTGTTGGGAGTCACAATTTTATTGTTATAAAAAAACATTTTAACATTTCAAGTTTAGGGATGATTAGGTGGTTGGATCCGCAAGAAAAAACAAAAACAAAAAATCTGGTGTGAAACACTCATTTTTCAGTCACGTCCATGTAGGGAGTTGACTACGCTTGTTGATTGTATGCGGGAGGTTATAAGGTTATGTTACACAGCAAGGAGTTATTATCCAGCTTTGCGGACCCATCCAGTTGTTCAATATTTAGTATCACTAAATTTACCAGTTAGTTATCAAGTGGCCCGTACCATATTTGAGTTTGAAACCCCTGCTATAGATGATAGAATCATATAGGTAACAAACTAAAATAGCACTTTAGACCTGAGCATGACCAACTTTTCCCAAAAAATTCTCTAAAATGAATTTTCCCGGAAAAATGTTACAAATAAAAGTTACAGCACCTTTTATAGTGTAATAGTGTTTAAAGTTACTCACCTTTTGAGTAGTTAGTGTAAGAAGTTTAAAGAAAATCGTTGGAACCGTTTTCGAGAAATCTTAAAAAAAAGTAAAAAAATCCATTCAGTTCCACTACCGGTTAACCGATTTTGACCAAAATATCAAGTTTGAACTTCTTCTGATTTTACGTTTTTTAGTTATGATGACACATACTCACACATAGACAGAGAATGAGAGAGAGCGTTAATAGACCAATTTCAAGAAACACTTTTTCGGACCCATTGAACCTCAAAAACCTGTATGTCTGACGAAAACTTGATATCGAAATTTGTCACGATTACAATATTTCCTTTTCCTTCTTGAGTAAGAGGAAGTAATATTTGAGAATGTATCCGGTCATAATGTGCTTCTTTTCTTTAATTCTTTATAGGTGTCTTTAAACTTGGAATTTTTAAGAATGGACTGAATTAATATTATTAAGTGTTTGTGGAAAATATTTTAGAATTCTGACGATTGGTCAGAATCAATTGTCTGGGGAGTATTTTCGTAACAGAGGGCGTTTTACAAGTGAGAATCTCTCAGCTTTACTTTATTTTCTTTATTTTTGGCGTTTATAGAAAAAACTTTTCCCATAATAGGAGGGGGTTCAAGCAATATATATAGGAATAGATTCAGCAATATATATTTTAATGTTAGGATATGCTGACGACTTTATTCTAGGTAGTGATACCTATTTTGTTGATTAAAATAAACCATTTTTTGGGGAAATTAATGAGTACAGAAGTTCTATCTAGAGATTTAAAATTACGTGTGTAATGGTAGGGAGGGGATGATTGATGATTGTAGATTGTAGATTGGCGGTTTTGACGAGCGATATTAATGTAATTTTAAAGAATATGACAATAAGTTAAAGATTTAGGAAATAGAATTTAATCACGCTTAAAGACAACTAATTTAATGACTAGATAGATTTTTATACATAAATAAGAGATAAACTAAATATAATTAGGATAGATAACGGACCGAATGACAGTGTGGAACACTTCTTGAAAATAACGATGTGACTTCTTGGGGAACTGTATCTGTATGTATCCTTTCACTTTTGGTCTCTTGTGTATGTAGGCTTCCCATCAATCCATCGGTTCCTTTACAATACAGTTGACCCACTGTATCTGTATCTGTATGTATCCTTTCACTTTTGGTCTCTTGTGTATGTAGGCTTCCCATCAATCCATCGGTTCCTTTACAATACAGTTGACACACTGTAATCTGTATATGTATGTATCCTTCACTTTTGGGTAGAGGTTCCATCAATCATCGGTTCCTTTACAAACAGTGACCAACTGTATCTGTATGTATCCTTTCACTTTTGGTGTCTTGTGTATGTAGGCTTCCCATCAATCCATCGGTTCCTTTACAATACAGTTGACCCAGTCATTTGTTTGTCACTAACGGTTTCTAGTCCCTTTACCAGCCAACTGTCCAATTTTTCCACTAAACAGATATTTCAAAATATATTTAAAATTTCTAATTTTCCTGCTTCTTGCTTTCATCAGAGGTGAAAGTTCTGACCGTTGAAAAAATACCAAATTCTGATTATAGTTAAAAAAAGTTGAATTTAAGGAAACAGTAGTTTTACCTCTGTTTTCTTTTTATAATATCCAAGTGATATTCTGTTAATAAAAATTATGATGCTGTACAGTGCTTTTATTTTGAAGTTTATATTAAATGGAGAGAGAGAGAGACAGAGAGAGAGAGAGAGAGAGAAATATATATTATGTCCTGGTACTGAATTCCCTTAAGGACAACTTACAATATTATTACAATAAAAACTAATGTTGTATTGTACACTTCAAAAAAATAAATAAATAAAATTAGGAACGGAACAATAAAAGAAAAATATATTAACATAAATTAATATATAAAGAAATAAAAATCAAATTAACAAGACTGTTGAATATTAAAAAAGTGGATCATATAGTTTACTTTTGAAAGTGATAAAGTTTTTGATGCTTTAATTGATATCGGTATAGAGTACCAAAATTTACTGCCCGCAATGACAAAAGACCTCTCTGATAGGTGGTGGTGCGAAGCACCGATATGACTAATTCTGTCAAGCCAGTTCTGGATAAAACGTTTTTCTCCTCAGTGCTAAGGAGAACATAGAGCATCATCCCCAAGAAATACTTTCTCATATTTTCGCAATTCAACCAACGAAGAGATAAAAAGATGAGGAGTTATGTGTTCATCTTGGAGTGGAAAGATGAGGAGTTATGTGTAACAATAAATCTAACATATGAATGAGGGCTTTTTGAAGTTTAGTATTCATTTCACCAGTGAGGTCATTTTACTGAACAGCAATAATCTAAATGAGCAAACACAAGTGTGGAAATGAGCATCTTTCTAAGGTCCTTAGGTAACACAATGTCTTTTATATTTTAATTGGTAAATAGTGTTATAAATTCTATTGGAAGTCTGCTGTATGTGATCAGTCCAAGATATTGTATTGTTAAGGATTACACCTGAATTATTTGCTGAACTAACATAGGGAATAAAAACTCCATTTTATTAGAAGATGAGGTAAATTCTTAAAATGAATTCTACTAATGAATTCCGCAATCAATGCTTTAGCTTTTGAAATATTTATCTTAAGATTATAATCGGCTCAAGAAGATATCGAAGAAAAATCGAATACAATGGTAATAGATGTGCAAATCATCAGCATAAATAAGAGAGAGACAGACAGACAGACACAGTCCAAGTCTCCAGGTTTAAAAGTTTGCTTGGACTAGTTGGTTAGTCAACCTTCTTGTGCCATTGGATAAAAGAAATACTCGTAGTGAGATATTCGACTGCTCGCGACATATTAATAGTAGCCTTGGGAGTTTCGTTTTAATACTTTCATAATTTACTTAAGGGAGTTTTCCAAAATTCTTCTAAATTCAAAATGAGCGTACTAGTGCCTCTGGTAATAGAACTTTTAGGATAACTGTGATTTCTCCTAGATAAAAGCATAAATTGCTTATAATTTCTGACATAAAGTATTACATCAATTATTAGAGAGGCTGCAGAAATATCTGGAAAGATTCACATTCTACATTCAACGTTATAATAATTTAGCTGAAGTAATGACTATCTGCCTTGCACCAACAGAAGTAATACATTTTCTGTTAAAGGGAATAATCATGGTGCTTATAGCCACAAAAAGTGCTCTTATGGCGTTGAGAAGCTGTGTAGAACGTTTAACATTTGCTTTTGCAATCTCCAAAGTACTCTAGTAGTAAGAGAAGATTTATATTTTCCACTGGTACGATGATAACATACATTTTATGTAATACAAACTATGTTATTACAAATATGATCTTCACTATTTGTAATGTTAATGTGCAATTTGCTGAATCTAGTATATTATAATTTGAATTTGTGAGCTAAATATTATAACAAAAAATATTAATGGTACCATAAATTATTTATAAAAAGGTAAATATGTTTGTATGTACTTAATCGAGAAGGACAAGTTGATTGGAAGAATAGGTTATAATATTGTTACTTTCTCTTACTGCAGTAATTATTGTGATCGTGTCCAATTTTCAGTATCGAGTTTTCCCCAGAAATACACGTTTTGAAGTCCACTGAGTCCGAAAAATAAGTTTTTAGAAATTGTTGTTTTCATTTCTATTTTGAACGTGCCTTTTTTACTTTCTCTTAGAGATGTACGAGGAAGTATTACGATCGTGTCAGATTTTTGATACTGAGTTTAAACCGGAAATATACATTTTAAGGTTCGAAAAGTGTTTTAGAAGATAGTCTTTGTGTGTGTGTGTGTGTGTGTGTGTGTGTGCGTGAGTGAATGAGTGAGTGAGTATGATTACAGCATAACTCAAAAATAAAAAATTGCAGGAAGTTCAAAGAAAGTTGATGTCCCGTTTTGTGTGTTATCATGGGATCCGACAGGAAGTTATCTGTCAAAATTCATTTTTACAGTTCCTTTCCTTTTTTTACCTTTTTTTTATGCGTCAACATCTACGGTCATTGGCGTCCGGAGTCTTCTTAGTGCATTGCCGGCCTCCGTGTTTTTCCAAGTGTTATTTCAGTTTATTGTATCATTCTATCATCTACAATAATATTAATTACAATGCAATGTTATGCCGAAATTCCGAATTAAAGCAAATTGATAGACTGATTCACTGAACAGGTTTTTTTTTTCAATTTTCTATGATATGGGGAACGTCTGGAATGAGTTATACAAGAAGAGGATTCCGAATATTCGAGTTAGAGGATTTACTGATAACAAGATGTGCGCATTATTAAAGTTTTAAAATAATTGTATAAAATCCCCAAAAATAACGAATTCATGAATAAATAAAAGTTTTACAATAAATAATTTATACAATTTAAAAGTTACAATTTAGGTATCTGTGAAAAATTATTAAAAAAGCTTCTTATATGTATGTAATCTTGTTTTCATGTTTTGTGTTATCTCTTCATTTCACATATGACTGCATTTAATTTTTTTTTATTTTTCATTCAAACAACTGATTTTTCCCATTTACTCTTTATTTTCTTTTATTCCTTCTGTACACCTTTATTGTGTGATACGTTTTATGTATCTTTTCGTCCTGATTGGTGGAATTATGGAAACTTTATATCGATATTTCAATAGCGCAATTCGATATATTACTATTATTAACGTACGAAATTGAAAAGAGTAATTTCCTAAAGAAATAGAAGCAAGACGTTGATGGTATAGAAAATCCTTGTTTATTATTGTTTAAATATACAGTTTTAATATATAACTGTTCTTATATACGTTCCAAGGTGAAATATTCGGTCCTAGAAAAACAGGACAGGATATCAATTAGATATCTTGATTGATGTCGGGATGACAGATTTGTGCTTAAGTCTTTTTTTTTTTTAAAGGAATAATCTCGTAGGACTTTGTCCTATTGCTATATATTGGGGGTCCTTCTGTGAGTCAACTGGAAAGTATAAATATTGGATTAAATAGAACTTTCGTTTGCTGATGCTTCCGGGGTAGGATGGAACAATAGTTTTCAAGATACATGTATTTATAATAATATTTCTCTGTTTTACAGATATTCCTTGAAAATTAATATTAGAAAAGAATAATAGTGTAGCTACGTAACAAAATTACAATGGGTAGGGTTCAAGCAGATCATTGTTTGATTTAAAATATTTTAGTGTTTACAAAAAAAAAACTAGTGAAAACAAAGATAATCAATTGTTAAGGTTATGTTTGTGCAAAAGAGAATTAGAGGGTGAATATTTCGTTACCGAAAATAGGTTAGAAAGGTGGTATAAATCGTGGTTTACCCCCTCTCACTAGCATTTTAGCATTTTGCTTTTTTGGCCCAAAGCTGTTTTCAGAATAGAGAGTGATGTGTGGGCCAATGTTTTACCAGTCAACTTATGAGGTTGGCGGTTTTGGGTCGGTACCAGATATAGTCGCGCTAAACTAGATCCCTCTCTCTCTGTTAAAGCCAAAGAACATACACACACACACACAACACATCACACTCGAAGGCTTGAAGGAGTCAAAGAGAGAGAGAAAGAGAGATCGCAGCTTTGAATCGAATCGGGAAAACTTGGCGACTCTTTCCATCGGACCGCGCACCACCTTTGCCAAACAAATTTCCTCTTTCAATACCAATCTTTTTTATTAGGTTTTCTTTTGTAGTAAACACCGGGAAATAAAGGAAGGCTGAAAGGAACAATTTATTCTATTAATTAATTAAAAAAGACATCTACATTTGCATTATTAATATTAAAACAAAGTGATTATATGCCGATTAATTTTTATAGTTCTGAAAAATCTATTAATATCCACCTTTTTTTATTTTCTATCTGGTTCAAATTGAATGAAAACAGTTGAGTAGGAATTTTGGAATACTCTTCTATACGCAAATAGCCGTTAAAAAATAAAATTGAAATGAGAATAAATTTGCAAGAGGAATTTAGCGCCAAAAAAAAATGGTAGAAAGCGTAGAAATTGAAATAAAATTGATGTTTCTTTTATTTTGGCACTTTAAATAAATTTGAGAACATATTAATTCTAATCTTCTATTCTTACTTGCGCAAGGACGGCATCATTTGCTGCAATAGTGCATGAAGTAATAGCCATGATCTATTAAATGACCTTCTTCATTACTTCTTGTATACTTGAAAATGTGAAGACCATTCACACGTTAAGTAGTTCCTATCGTAAGTTTTTTGTAATTTGTTTAATAGAAGAAGAAGAAGAAAGAAGAAACACCTTCCTTTATTAAACAATTACATATAAAAAAAATAATACAAAGTAAAAATATTTCTTACCAGAGGGCGATTTATATGGGGCGGTAAACACGCCGCGGTTTCCTCGCCGTTTAGTTCCGGTTTTCGCTACTAGGTGCGCTACCAACTGTAACTTCCCACTTTTTCTCACGTTGATTTTGCCCTCACGGGAATCGAACACCGAATTCTCGCACCAAAGAAGAGTGCGCTAGCCACTGGACCAACGCGTGGGCCGAGGACAAAACCAATTACATATAATACATTAAATTCTTTAATAAGTAGTAACTATAAGCTGATTTAGTGAAATTCATTACATTTTGCGTTTTTTTGTTATTGATGTACTCTATGGTTTCTTATTAGATATACAGTTTTTATAGAAATAAATAATTGTAAATTTGGAAATAATAAGACATTTACAATAGGTATTGTATATCTTCATTGTCCTTTCTATTATGTATGACACTTGCTACAAAAAAAATTATAATTATTTGAAATGCCTATAGTTTGAATTTAATAGGTTTCCTCTAATTACTTTCTCTTCATACTAGTGAGAGGAAGTATTGTAATTTATATTATCCACCTGATAAAAACTAAGTGAACCATACTCTCTGTTTGGAAATTGTGTAAAAAATTAATCTTTAATCGTGTTAAAATTATTCTTCCAATGTTTAATATTACTACACTCATTATAATTCAACTTTATATTCAAGTTATTAACACTTATAATAGTTGAGATATTTATAAAACATTTAATTTCATTTTTAATAACCTGATACACTAGAATTTTTAGAAAACCTTTTGTTGGGAGAGTTGAAAAACTTTAACAATGTAATCAAAATATAGCTTCAATGTATACAGATATATAGAAAATAATTTAATTTCTAAATGAATGAAGGCAATCGGGATATATTGTGGTAGTAGTCTGAATAACTTGTTGATGAAGAAACGAAATAGTTCTGTAATCGTATCATAATATTTTCCGCCCTAGGACTGTATACCATAACATTAAACTGCTCGACTTACTGAATTAAAAACATGCACTTTCTTAGACAAAGCAATGTCTTTGTTTTCTACAAAGTCTTTCCGAACTGAGTTTAAAACCATCTTGGATTTAATTAATTTTGCAGATAGGTGCTTAGTCATTGAAAGCGAGGGCTTTAATAGATTAATTTACTATCTCAATATTTTCCTTGCTCAAACTTCGTCTTTTATTTCGAACTGTTTTGCTTGTATTACGATAGACCACAGCCTTAGATTTTTACCAATTTAATTTTTAATTTCCGCTTGAAACAATATTCGTCTACAGAGCCAATCATTTTCTAAAGGGAAAAGGGTCCAGAGCACAATAGGACAATATAGTCTGCAATTGCTATCAGCTTAATTGCTGCTTAAATCCTCTTTGTAAAGGATTTATTGTGTATTGAAGAGTGTAGGAATCCAATGATAAAAGATTTGTTGGTATTGAATATTATAACACCTCCAGGATCAGACATATTAGCAACAGAAAATGTGGTAATTTACACCTGGAAATATAGCTTGATTATAGTTGACATATGTCATTGATATCAAGTAGATATACAAAATCTGGTGTGATACAACTTTCTTTTTCTCCAGTTTTCAAAATTGTAATTCACATGTTTTGTAGTTGGTGTACCAAATTTAATGAAATTCGTTCCAAACTGAAAAAACTATTCAATAAACGCACACTTCCGGTTTACTAATTTTCTTATAACTCGGAATTAGGGTCATCTATTTATTTCTAATTAATTTTTTTTGGATAGTATAATTGTATAATCAACTATGATAGTACGATAGTACTTTAGAGAAAAACATAAACCCACCCTTCCCCCAAAAGCCCTCTTAAATGACTTCACCATGAGAAATGTTGTAGCTCTTTATATGTGTAATTCACATTTCTAATTTAAAGAAAATCGTTGGAGCCGATTTTGAGAAAATACCAGAAAACTGAAAAATACATTTCAGTAAAAATGCATTCCGGTCATCTGATTTTTTTCAAACTCGGAACTTCAACAACATATTCAATTTTAATTAATATTATTTAGATGACAGAATTGTATAGTGAACTAAAATAGCACTTTAGAGAAAAACCTAACCCCATCCCTCCCCCAAAAGTGCCCTTAAATGAATTTTCCCAGAGAAATATTTTAAATAAAAGTTGTAGATTTTTGTATGTGTAGTTGATATAGGAAGTTTGAAAAAATAGTCGGATCCATTTTTGAGGAAACTGCGAGAAAGTGAGAAAAAAAAAACATTCAGTAAAGTGGTACTTCCGGTTGAGGAATTTTGACAGATGACCTACTGTCGGATCCCATCGTGATACCTAAACGGAATATCAAGTTTGAACTTTCTTCGATTTTTATGTTTTTGAGCGATGCTGTGAACATACAAAAACACACACACACACACACACACACACACAGAGGCCACGTTTTTGGACTCAGGGGACCTCAAAACTTGATATAGAAAATTTGACACGATTACAACTATTCCTCTTACTAGGAGTAAGAGAAAGTAAAAATTTCTGTGGCATAAGAATTTATTGGACAAAATGTCTTTTATTTGTGGCGAGAAACCTCTGCTCACTTATGACTTTAGCCCTCACTTCAGCTTATAAAGCGGGTTGTTGAAACAGTAGGGCTTATTGTTTGTTACTCCACTACTTTTGTATCTTATAATGTACCAAGAATATTTTATTAACATTACTTTAATTCAGCTCCAAGATGAATAATTTTTTTTTTAACTTTTCAAAGTTGGAACTACAATACCAAGTGTTTTGTACAGAAAATATTTATATGCAATTTTTAACTATATCAATTGCAGAAATTTTTCATGGAGAAGTTTCAATTAGTAGTTCAAAAGAGATTTGGAAAATTTATATGTGAACCCCATTTTATTGTTGTATTTGCCAAATTGTTTGAGCTACAGTGCTATTTAAAGGGCAAACAATTATTGGTCCCCTGGTATTCTGTTTTATTTGGACATGTTTCATTGACGAATGAAAACTGGCCACGAAATAATTATACAGTAATCCCTTAGGAATTTTTAACTACAGCTAGAGAGAGAGACAGTGAGAGAGAGAATCAATTTTTAGTACAATGTCACACGATATTTATAAATGTTCTAACTTTATAGCTGCCGTATAAATAATGATAATACAGAAAATAAAATAAATTCAGAGGATAAATTTAAAATTTTTCCTATTGATTTGAATTTCTCACACTCATTTCTTACTTTCTCTCTCTCTCTAATTCTCTTTCTCTCCCACTTAATAGTATACATCAATATTGTGAATGTTGACAATTTATGTTACAGTTGATATTCGACGTATTCAATGTGGGACGATACGATGGCGGATGCCCTGATGGATATGTACAAGTTACAGAATTGGGTCGTCCTTTGACGGAAGGTGGTTGGTGTGGTCAAGCGGCCGGACCATCCCTATATTATTCAGAAAGTACTACAATAACCTTATCACTGAGATTGATACACAATGCACCATTCAGGGTGGACTTGAGATACAAGTTTCTGGGCACTGTGGAAGCTGTTACCAGGCTGGGAACTGTTGATGTCCCCATCGAGAGGGGAGTTCATGTTCCCGGTTCCTACTGTGGTAGAACATTTGATGAATGTTACAGGTATGTGCTTATTTTTTTAATTATTCATTACGTATTATTTGATTTTTAAGACATAAATTAGGCGGTTTACATTTGAAAGTTCAAAACTGTACCTAACAGTTTCAGAAAAATTTATTGAAATTGCAAAGGTCATTGTCAATAGTTTTTTTTTTTTTAATTTAAGGCACGTCAACATCTACGGTCATTAGCGCCCGCAGTGCACTGCCGGCCTCCGGACAGTGTTCTGTCGCAACAGACAACATTGTCCATCACTGAACAGTCAGCTGTACACGCTCCTAAGAAGAAAAAAATCTAAGGGTAGCCCTGGACTCGAACCCGGGCGCTTCCGCGTGGGAGTCCAATGCGCTAACCCCTTAGCTAATTCCTGTCCCTCAATAGCATTTGAGAACATTGATCATTGTATTAGAATCTTTCTCATTACTTAAGTATACTTGAAATTACTAAATGGTGTTTTCACGCCACTAAGCAGTTTCAGAATTTCCGACATTCCTATATGCCTAAAATAATGTCAGCATTCACTTTCTCTTACTGCCGTTAGAGGAAGTATTGCGATCGTATCAAATTGTCGATATTGAGTTTTTACCGGAAGTACATATATTGAGGTACCTTCAATGTGAAAAAGTTTTTAAAAAATGATCTGTGTGTGTGTGTGTGTGTGTATATATATATATGAGAGAGAGTAATTCTCAAAAACTAAAAATCGCTGTCTCAAACTCTGTATTTCATTTAGGTTCACCTGTGGATTGGACGTGAACGATACGGATCAAAATCCGTCACTGGAATGCATCTTTACAGATTTTTTTTTTGCAGTTTTCTTGAAAACACTGCAACGATTTTCATTGGACTTTACATACTATGTATGTACCATTCAGCCCTAACCAATTAAATTTCAACATTTCCTAGGGAACTTTATTTTCGAGGGCTAGAGTTGCGATTTCAAGCTTTCAACTTTTAAGATTAAACTTTTTATATTAAAGTGTCATTTCAGTAAAACGTACGGCCCTGCCATGTGTATAATAATGACGTACTTAAATGAATTGTAAAATTTGAGTCTAAAAAATGTGAGCATAATAAGTTTCTGATTTTTTTATTTTAGTTTTTGGAATTTTCTCGAAATTTCCTGTTATAATTAAGCTTACAGAACAGGTATAATTATCGGAAACATTTTTCCGACCAATTGATAACCTGACAACTCTGGTGCTAGTGCCAGGCTGCAATTGCTTCAACCCGTGCACAAGGGAATAACGTGCAAGCACGAACTAAAAACATGCGCCATGGTAATGCTGAATGAGCTCTATTCTCCAGATTTCTCTATATTCCAAATTTATGGAATACGTGTATACTGAATGCTCAGCTGAAGATGCAACAAGAAATGCTGACGCTGAGGTCTCCTCGCAGATGGCAATACTACTTGCAATAGCTGGTCTCAGAAAATGCCAGACAATAATTGAAATGCTGATTCTCCGAGGTATAGATATGGCACTAAAATGGATAACTAGGCATTGCGGCCTGTTCAAATACCTGTTCCTAATACAACAACGAGCAGCCGATAGCACCAGTTGGCGTCTGCACCTCAAACAGAGAGAAAAAGGCAAGGGTGACGGAGAATATTATAGAGTGAGAATATGGAGGATTAAGGTTATGCTTTCCTCAAAAAAGTTGTTTCTATAAATTTTATATTCTCCCAATAATGCGGGGCGGGTGTTGGTGTAGTGGTTATGAGCATGGACTTGTAAGTGGGAGGACCCCAGTTCGAGCCCCGCGTATAACTGCTAAATTTTATATTGGTGTGAAAATTCATGGGCAAATTAAGGGAAAGTGGTATCAGATGGGTTTGGTAAGTGATGGTTGCTGTCGTTGTGGTGAATTAGAGACCGCCGAACATATTATTTTTGAGTGCATCTGTTATGAGGATCTCAGGGCAAAATTATGGAGTGCAATAGGCTATCATGTTTGCATTGATAATGATACACTAACCCTGTTGCTGGAAAATATTAGTGCATACGATGCCTTTAAACAGTTTGCAGAAGAGGCTCTAAGACGCGGTACACTGTGGGGTGATTTTCGAGGGTAGCGGAGTGAAAGTGGGAATATTAGTAATTTATTGGATGACTGTGGATTGAATGACATAGATTGGGTAGTTGTCGAGTTTTTAGCGGGCCTCTCAGGAATATCGAGTACTGAGAGGTCAATTAGGATAGGAATTTTGTCTGCATGCGTGAAGTATGAATGTATTTATTGTTTGAATGAGTATGAATGCGATGCAGTTTGTTAGGTTGTTAGCTTGTTCTGCAAAGGTAGCATAAATTCTTTATAATTTAGGAAAGGTACTTTGTTGTGCCCTTCCCTCATATATTCTTGCTTGGGAATTATTCTTGTTTCGGGATCATTGGGGATGAAGTGTAATCATTGGGCTGTTATGAGCGAGAGCTCGGGAACGACCCATACGGTGTGCGCGTAAAAAAAAAAAAAAAAAAAAAAAAAAGGTGTGAAAAATGTTAGCAGTAAAGTAGGTACTACTTCCGCCCCCGTCCACGACACCCGCCCCCGTCATTCATGCATCCTGAAGACAGCTAAACATCTAGTAAGAATTATATGTCAGAACAGGATTAGCAATTATAACTATGTAAATCGCAGTAAGAGAAAGATGTGTGAGTGTTCCACCCCAATTTTTTCCAAATACTGAATGTGACTGATATTAGTTCATTATGACAGCGCTACAATCAAACCCAAAAAAATACTGGTTGATAACCTAAAGCCATAGACAGCTCCATCAAAGGCAATCTAAAATAATTTTTTTTGAGGTTTCAAATAAAATTGATAAGATTTTATATGTGCAATTGATATATCAAGTTTATTGAAAGTTGTTGGAGGCCATTGTGGTGAAAATTCCTTAAAACCTAGAAACCTATTATTCTGTAAAATCGCAGTTCCAATTGATGGATTTTGAACGAAACTTTTATGTCCAATGTGCTTCCTGCTATATTTTGTTTTTGAAATATTTTGTTCATACATAATAAAGACCGTTCGTTAAAAATATTTTTTTCTAAAAAACATTTATAGCCACTATTTTGTCGTATAGTTCAGGGCAACCCATCAAAAGCCAGCTGACCCGTCAAACTCATCGGGTAACTAAATGTATCTTTGTTAATTATAATCGACTAAGAAAAAGGCGTCGTTTAAAATATGAAAGAGTGTCAATGCAAGACTGGTGGGTACGAGGAGGGTACAGAGGCATTTAAGGACTTCTTTTTGAAATAATCTTTTCATATTTAAAACTAGTAAAACAAGAAAATGGTTTTCTCTGCAATAAGGCTCTAAGATTTAATGAGATAAAAATCAATGAGAACCGTTGCGTTCAGTTTTTGTCAGGACAGAGGCAATTCCTTGATGACTACAAGCTAGGAACGAGCCTCGTAACCTCTTCTTGGTTCTGAAACTTTTTTTTGTCATCTTTTATAGTAGTATTTGAGGCTAATAACTGCTTAAGGTCCCTGTAGCTCACATCTTTTACTGGAGCATTGTTGCAAGGCATATTTTTGGATCATCCCACAATACTGACCTTGTTGCAGACCCACTTTGTAGAAAATGTGAAATTTTGTTTCATTTTTTTGTCAATGAATGCACATGTTCGCAGATGATTTCGCAGAATTGGGAACTCTGTTGGCAAATTGCAGAATGTACGATGGTCATTCAGTAAGTAACGAGACAAATCGCTGTAGCTCAGAAACGGTTTGTTTAATCAATACAATAATTTCATTACGTCAAGTTGCTATCCTTATAGTTTGTTCCTCATCAGGTGTTCGAGAGTATTTGGTAAGCATACCTCAAATGTATTCAGTTAACAATAACGATACGTCGAGCATTGCATCTCGGAAGAACAACGCTCAGTGATTAGATTTTTAGTTGCAGGGGGGTATCAAAGGTAGTGAAATTCACGAAAGAATGTTGAAAATGTACGGGTATAATTTTTGAACCGTTCGAACGTTTACAAATAGGTAGAACAGTTTGAAAGTGGCTGTGTAAGTGTCTGTGACGAACAACGAAGTGAACGACTGGTTGAAGTTGCAACTTCCTCTCTGGAATCTCGCATTAACGCATTAATTCAAGACGACAGGCGTGGTACTGCTGAAGTGATAGCTGAAGAAGTCACGCGAGTGTTGGAGCTGTGCATAATATTATTCAGAATAAGCTGCAGCACAAGTAAACTTGTGCGAGATAGGTTCCAAGACACTTACGGACGCCCACAAAAAACCCAGGTTTCAAATCAGTCAACAGTTGAAAGAATGATGTTTAATTGAAAAAGAATTTTTCAGTAGAATTGTAACATGTGATGAAACATGGATAAACCATTTTGAGCCGGAATCTAAGCGTCAAAACCTTGAGTGGAAGCATACGGGTTCTCCCATTCGAAAGAAACTCAAGACCCAGCCTCTGCAGGTAAAGTCATGCTTACAGTATTCTGGGAGTGTGCAGGGGCCTATTTATTGTGACTATCTCGAAAATCAACGAACCATCAACAGCCAGTATTACAGTGATATGCTCACAAACAAAATAAGGCCTGCCATTCAAACGAAACATCGTGACTTTGCTTCATGACAACGCGCGCCCATACACGGCACAGTTAACTCAAGAAAAATTTCAAAAAGTGGGGTAGGAGACCCTTCCACATTCCATTTGTTTGGACCTCTCAAGAGGCTCTACGTTGGAAACATTTTTAATCCAATGAAGAAGTTAGAAATCACGTGCAAAAACGTCTACGAGATCAACCCAAAGATATCAGAGGCATACACAAATTTGAAGAACGAAGGACAAGTGTATAAATGTTGTCGGGGACTATGTTGAAAAGTAGCCAAAGTTTTGTATTGATTAAATAAATAGTTTTTAAGCTACAGCGATTTGTCTCATTACTTATTGAATGACACTTGTATCTTGAGTATCAGCCTAACAGGGGTTCGTTGATGGCATCAATCATCTTTTTGTTTGAAAGGCCTCTAATATAGACCAGAACAGTTATCGTTGCTCTTTAAATTTTAAACCTCTTTGAAAGGAGTAAAGAGGCGATGTCCCTCTTTTATTTTTATTCAAAATTTAGGTCATTGTTGAACGCTTTTTTACTATTTATCTTATGAAAATGAGGCTTTCGACGTAGTGTGACGTATATATCACTCTATACATGTACGTATAAGACTAGCGTAATATTCATGACCACCTCATATACTGGGTAGTTGTGCAATAAGCAATATCTCTATCCATATACTAGGTAGTAGCGGTAGTATAGCGTAGTGATGCAGGTGTCTAGGCCCGCCCACCCACTACTAGATACCAGCTACCATCTCACTTACCTCCCCCTCCCCGCATTTCAGCCCTTAATTCAATCCTTAAATCTCCTGTTTTTATTTTTTTTTTGGTTAACTGAAAGTTTTTGTTGATTGCCCTCCTGTGAATTATTTGTACGATTTATGAGAATAATAGTTTAATGATAAATGATACAGATCGTCTTAGAAGTTTAAATCTATCAAGTTAACAAGAACACGAAAAGTTGCAGGAAGTACAAACTTGATATTCCATTTAAGACATACACAGCATCTGACACGAATGTTTCGGGCAAAATCCAAAGTGCGACTGTACTGAATTTTGTTTTTCTTCAGTTTTTCGCAATCGGTTCCAACTATCGACATACGTAATACCTATCATTTTTGTTTAAAACATTTCCCGGTAAAATTGCTTTTTGTGGGGACTAGTGGGGGAATAGTAAGATGAAGCTTTCCTCTAAAGTACTACTTCCATTCAATACATGATTCTACCGCTTATACAATATTAATACACATTAGAAATAAATCGGTTAAATCGATAAATCGGAGCGCTTCGCATAAGTCCTCTGAGGTTTACAAGTAAAAACCTAGCCATCATCTGGTCTATGGCCAGCCCAAGTAAATATTGTAATGTTGCAATTTTAACGAAACTTTCTTGGTTAAATTGTATGAATTAGAGTAAGAGAAAGTCGTGTGAGTGTTTCTCTTGCTGTGAGGGGAAGTATTGTGATGACGTCAAATTTTCTAAATTGAGTTGTCACAAAAAATATATGTTTGAGGTCTGTTGAGAAAGAAAAACATATTTTTAGCAAGTGGTGTGTGTGTGTGTGTCAGTCTGTCTTATTATCTCAAAAAAGAAAAATCGCAGGAAACTCAAACTTGATATTCCGTTAAGGTACCACCACCCTTTCCGACAGTTAGGTTTTGATCAAATCCATCAACCGGAAGTATCACTTTACTGAATATTTTTTCCAGTTTTTCACGTTTTTCTTAAAAAATGGCTTCAAAGATTTTCTTTAAACTTCGAATACTATTTTTTATACACATAAATGCCTATCATTTTTATTTGAAGCATTTTTCCAGGAAAATGGATTTTTGGGAATTATAGGAAGCAACATTTAATCTTTTCTTCATTACTAACACGGGATTGTAATAGAAAAATTACTTTGAAATGAACTCTCTACACGAACTAGGTGAATTTGCAATGACGATTGATGAAAATCTGAAAGCTGCTACAATGGATAAAATACCAGATCATTACTAACCGTATAGTAAGTTCAGCCGTAATTTTTTTTTTTTTTCAGAATTTTCTCGACAACGATTTTCGTTAAACCTGGTACATACTAGCTGCACATACATAAACGAATCACTTTTTCGTTAGTGTGAAACTAAGTCTCTGTACGAGTCTGTGTTGGCACACTGTCTAAAAAACGCATCCTGAAGATGGGCGAACGCCCGAAACCGGTCGATGACCACAAAATGAAGCAGGTTACCACGGAAAATGTCTCTGATGCTTTCCAGCTCTGCGGAATCAACCACCACAACGAATCACTTTTTATTTGAAACATTTTTCAAAATTTTTTTTTTTTGTTACAAAAAAGTAAATAAAGAGCTCAATTTCCTAACCGCTTGGGAATAAAGTTTCTGTTGTCCGAATAAAGATTTTTCGCGGAAAAATGATTTTGCAGTTTTCCAAAATATCTTTATAAATATATCATCTTTCTCTCTCTCTCCCACCCCCTTTTCTATATATAGGTATATTAGTTTGTATGTAGGTGTGCATAGATAATTCAAAAAAGTAATAATAAAAAAGTAATTTTACATAAATCTTATCGATTTAGAAATTTGACTACTTACTTAAAAAAAAAATCAGTCGCAATGTGGGCAAATAAATTGTCAAGGAAGTAAATAAATATCGGTAAACCTATTGAATTCAAGGTAGGAAAGGGATTAGCTCAGTGGTAGCGCGCTTCGAATCCCTTAGATGTTCTCTCCCTAGAAGCCTCTACAGCTTACTGTAATGAGAGAACACTGTTTGGAAGCCGACAAGTACATTGAGAAAGCTTCGGGCGGTTAATGACCATAGATGTTGAAGCGCCCTAAATTAAAAGAAAAAAAAGAATTCAAGGCAGCTTTAGTAAAATCTGACATTTCCTAAATTGTTGTGGTGGTTGGTTCCGCAGAGCTGGAAAGCATCAGAGCCATTTTCCGTGGTAGCCTGCTTCATTTTTGGTGGTCATCGACCGGTTTCGGGCGTTCGCCCATCTTCAGGTGCGTATTTCAGACAGTGTGACAACTAGACTTGCACAGAGCAAACTTAGTTTTCACACTAACTGAATTACTGGTATTTAAAACTAAGATGGCCCAGATGGCCATATCCCTTGACCTAGTTTAAGAGTTTAGTTTTAAAATACAGTAATTCAGTTATGTGAAAACTAAGTTTGCTCTCGTGCAAGTCTGTGTTGTCACACTGTCTGAAAAACGCATCCTGAAGATGGGCCCGAACGCCCGAAACCGGTCGATGACCACAAAATGAAGCAGGCTATCACGGAAAATGTCTCTGATGATTTCCTAAATTTATTATCATAAGAATATTTCTAATATTGGTATTAATAATAAATAAATATTTATCCCAAAAAACCATAACAATACTAAAAAACAACTGATTCATTTCTATATTTATTTTTATATTTTTAAAAACTTAAAAAAAAAAAAATTAAAGAACCTAAAGACAAAACTTCCCAATAGGGAATATATAATCGTAGAGTCGTACATATATATATATATGTATTTAAAAAAGAATGGGGAAGTTTGAAATCAAATTAGACGTTAAAACATCTGTTTGTTATAAAGTTGTAAAAAGCTTGAGAGAGTTTAGCCCAACTTAAAGTGAAGTATACAATATAATAGAAACTTGGTTTGTTTAGTTGCCAACATTAGGATTCTTCCCCTATATATAGTTTTTTTTTCTAATTAAGATCTTATTGTTGGATTGTTATAACCAAGGAGTGAGTTGGATGGATTTTATCTTCATAAAGTTTATTTTAGATAAAAACTAATCTACTCGATTTTGCTTCCTATTCAGTCGTCAAACATTATTATTATTATTATTTTTTATTTATTTATTTCACAACTACACAAGGATGATTATTATTATATGAAATTTTACTATAAAAATCTATAAAATAATTCTCTCAAAATTTATCGTAATGAACTTGGAATAGTGCAATGAATGATTTCAAAAGTGAATTTTTATAAATTTCAATTTTAAAATAATACAATCATTGTGAATGGTTTTTTTTATTGACCATATAAATTATCATGGTAATAAAAAAATTTTGTTGAAACACTTCTTTCACTTGCTGTAATTATTGAAATTCTAATCGACAAATTTTTACTTTCTTTTACTCCATGGTAAGAAAGGGAAGGAAGTATTTTGATCGTGTCAAATTTTCTATCTTAAGTTTTCACCGGAAATATATGTTTTAAGACCCCACAGGAATACAAAAAGAGGTTTTTAGTGGAATCTGTATGTGGTGTGTTTATGTTAACAGAATAGCTCAAAAAAGGAAAAGTCATAGGTAGCTCAAACTTGGTATTCCGTTTAGGTACTACCACCATATAAGACAAGAAAGTTTCGGGTAAAATTCATCAGTCGAAAGTGCGATTTTACTGTATGTTATTTTAATCATAAGTATTTTCCGTAATTCGAAGCACCAGCTTGCAGGTATGCTCGAGGAATTAGAATATGCTTGCAGGAGGGTGGGTCTCAGTCTAAACCACATGAAAACCAAAATAATAACAAATAGTACGACGGATATGTCCATACAGAAATGTTTCAATACAAGGTGTAAATAGTTGAGGATGCACCTGGGTCAAACTGTTTCCTTTCAAGACAGATTATCAAAGGAAATTCAGAAACATATTGCTCTGTATCAGAGACATTTTCCGTGGTAGCCTGCTTCATTTTGTGGTGATCGACCGGCTTCGGGCGTTCGCCAATCTTCAGGATGCGTTTTTTAGACAGTGTGACAACACAGACTCGCACAGAGCAAACTTAGTTTCACACTAACTGAGACGTATTTTTAAAATACTAAGCTCTTAAACTAGGTAAAGGGATGTGGCCAGATGGGTGGGAAAACACGTGTTTGGGTTTTCTTGGGTTTAATCATAAGTATTTTCCGTGATTCGAAGCCACCAGCTTGCAGGTATGCTCGAGGAATTAGAATATGCTTGCAGGAGGGTGGGTCTCAGTCTAAACCACATGAAAACCAAAATAATAACAAATATTGCGACGAATATGTCCATACAGAAATGTTTCAATACAAGGTGTAAATAGTTGAGGATGCACCTGGGTCAAACCCACCCTCCCTCCTGCAAACATATTCTAATTCCTCGAGCATACCTGCAAGCTGGTGCTTCGAATCACGGAAAATACTTATGATTAAACCCAAAAAAACCCAAACACGTGTTTTCCCACCCATCTGGCCACATCCCTTTACCTAGTTTAAGAGTTTTGTACCACAAAACTGTTTTGACCACAAAATGAAGAAGGAAAATGGCTACCACGGAAAATGTCTCTGATGCTTTCCAGCTCTGCGGAACCAACCACCACAACAAATATTGCTCTGTCTTGGAAAAACTTTCTCTTAAAAGGATTATGAAGGCTAAAATAAAAACTGAGTGAAAAAACATCAGAGATATTTTCCATGACAGCCTGCTTCTTTTTGCGGTCATTTACCGGTTTTGGGCGTTTTTATTTTTTATCAACAGTGTGATAACATAGACTTGCACAGAGCAAATTTAGTTAATACACTCTGACAGATTATCAAAGGAAATTCAGAAACGAGTTTATCAACTAATTTGCTCTGTGCTAGTCTATGTTATCCACACTGTTTTGACAAAAACATCCTGATGATAGGCGAACGCCCGAAACCGGTCGATGACCACAACAACTGAGTGGAAAATGATGTGATGTGATGGCAAGAAGAAAGAAGATATAATTTTTAAATAATAAATAAATCTAAAAATTATAACTAGTGGTTCCAGCCAGCCGCTATCTGCAGGTCAAGAACCGCGGCAAAACCCTTTCAAACAGGGGTCGATATACAGTCAAAAGAACCGCCGGCAAAACCCTTTCATACAAGGGTCAATGTACACCTGGCCTATATTTCCTTCATATAAGGGCCAATGTACACTCAAGAGGCCACCTGGCTACCATCTGTTAACAAACAGCCTTTGTTAACTACCGAGATCAATATACTACGAGAGATGTCTTAGTGTGGCACGTACTTACACATCAGCCGATGTGTGAGTGATGCTAATATAAACGTCGCCCCACTGGAGGAGGGGATCAGTATCACATCAGTTACCAATCAGTTCACGACCAGTATACATCAGTTCACGTCAGTTCAGTTATCAAGCAGTTAAGTTTCACACATCGCGAGCGCGTCCCTATTCAAGGTTTTAAACACTATTTCTTTAATATTTATTAATCATTTCATAATTCTTATATTCATTTACAATTGTGCATCTTAGTTTATCTATTTCAAAACACTTTAAATTAATTGTTAAAATATAGTCTATTTTCATAATTCAGTAGTACGTATTTCGAATAACAATTCTCTAAAACTCTCTACTAACAACACTTATTCCTCACTTCAACTCCCGATACCCAGCATTCTCCCTGCATTGACATATGCAGTATCCGAATGATCAGCTACAAAAACCCAGGAAAGAAAAATAGAAGTTTGACAAAGGAGCATTGAACGAAGTACGCTTAAGGTGAAAAGAAGTGGTAGAATGAATCAGAAATGAGACTATTAGAGCGGCAACTTCATTGTGGGACGCAGCGGAATTTGCCAAGAAATGAGAATGGCCTTTCATGAGGGCAACCAATGCTGGACCAAAATTCTGACAGAATGGACACCTCTAGCTAGGAAGCGGAACAAAGGTAGGCAGTTAAAGAGCTGATCAGATCATTTGGATGAGAAAAACTCGGGACAGGGAATATTGAACCAGGAAGAGTGAGAGATGGAAGTGAGGGCATTGAACTGCCAGTTTCAAGGTACGGTCGGTCACCGAATATGACTATAACTCCCTTCAGGGAAGGCCTACATATTTTGCATATGCGGTCTAGAAGAAGTAGAAGAAGAAGATGAAAAAAGAAAAAGTTTTTCTCTTTGTGGGTAGTGACTTTTATTTAATAAACATTTTTTTATTTATTTTTTTCAGCAGTCTTTTTTATTTGTTTTTGTAATGCAAAATATGTAAATAAATGCTATTATTATTATTTTCCATGATAGCCTGCTTCATTTTTTTGGTCACTGGTTTCGGGCCTTTTATCCGAATTTCTTGATAAACACTGGGATAACATAGACTCACACAGAATACAATCAGTTTATACACATTTAATTGAAAAGTAAATATCGTTCTTATCTAAGAACGAATGAAATATTACTATAAACTTACAAACAAACAAAAAAAAGTAATAAAAGAAGATAATTACAATAGTGATTTCGGCATTTGAAATAAGTAGATATTATTAATGTAATTTACATCAATGTGAGAGAGAATTTGTCAATGTTAAAGACAATATCTTGGCAGTCCGTCAAATAATGACTGACAAAATACTTTTCTCTGTACGGCGACAGTGACAGACATTACAATAAATATCGAATGAAATCACCTTTATCACCAGAATTACACAATCAACAAAGCTGTAAATTGTTGATTTTTTTCTTCATTTATAAAAATACATAAATACTTTTTATTGGCCAAACTTAATATTGTTTTGGCCAAACTAATTATTAATCTAATTTTGTTAATATTAATTTTCAATATATCTATAGATTTTTGGGTATTGGTCAGTGAAAAATATTTTTGTTAAAGGTAAACGTTTCGATTATATTTTACAAACTTCATCAGTACCTGTATACAACAACAAAAATCAAAACAATAAATATAAATAATCATACATTAAACAATAAATATCTAAAAATAGAATTACTAAGTTGGTATAATACATTAATTGCATTAAGTTAACCTACCAAACTATGATGTTTCCTTTAAACGTTAATAGTGCATATTTATAATTAAAGGAAATATTACTAATTTAAAATTAAATAATCTGTTAGTTATAAAAACTAAAAAATTAAGACTCTGCTGGTATAATAATTATTGCACAAACGGTGATGGTAGAATGGCAATACAATATTATACAGGGGTAGGTAATAAAAAGGTTTTTCTCGTTGATTTTATATTTGAGTGCCTAGGATCTTATTTTAACTATCCAGAGGCAAGACAGGATAATCGAGCGTTGGATTGGTCTGATCCGAACTAATAGCTCTGAGAGTAAACTCATATAACTATTCAGGAAACCGAACCCTGTGACTTAAGCGGCGCCTATGATGTATGTCAACAATCTAACTCAAAACCTGTGGGTAACTTAACACGGACTTACAATATATCGGACCTCAGTTTTTTTTTGGTTATCCAAAAGTTTCTGGTCTGTAAAAAGTTGATGCATTTATTTTCTTATTACCATTATTATGGTAAATTTAATTTTGATCAGTAACTGATTTTAATTTTTCTCAATAACTCGGAAAATTTCAGAATTCAAAGTTAGTACACAGATTCCTAGATAGCTACAGGCAAAGATAATTTGCAAAATCATATGCTTTGTCGAGATCTTAAAATCCATTCAAGTCTTTACTTAGCGCTGTTATAATACTAGTGGGAAATATTAAAACTGAATTGGAATAGGACAATTATTATGGGTACTGTCTATATCACATCTCATAAAACTAAAGTCGTTTCCGTTATTCATTGAATGTATGACAAATTATATTTAATAATTGATCAAATAAGTGTTTATGAATACTGGAAAATGAATGAATGTTGGTAATGTCACATTCGTCATCAACAACACTTACACATCCATATAGACAGACTTGCGTATATACGTACATACATACATACATACGCACATATATTTGCTGTATATATGTGACAGAAAGGGTCAGATGACAAGTTTCTCTTTGGCCTATTGTTTGGATACCCTCCTCCAATGTAGTACCAGGTCTTCCTATTCTATGTTCAAACTAAACAATCATTGATCAAACACATCATATACAGACATATACACTCCCCCACATATAACACACGTATACTTGCATACAAATACTTCGAGCTCCAAATTGAATGTACATTCCCTTGAATTGTGAATAAATAAGATTTTGTTTTCTGTTTTTTTTTTAATAAAGTTTTCTGTTAGAAAAAAAAATATTCGCAGAAATTTAAGAGACCTTTGAAAAATGTCATTTTACAAATTTCTTTTCTTCTAAATATTTTTACAGAAACATGAATTAAACATTTTATTTTCTCTTATTACTGAGAAAGAAGTATTACGGTCATGTATTTCTGTAATATTATAGTTTATAATGAGAAATACATAATTTGAGATCACTGAGTATAGGAAAAAAGTTTTCTAGTAGGGGACCATTGATGGATTGTTTTAAACAGTATAAATCAGAAACTTAAAGGACCAGAAAATATTACTATTCCTTATTATTGACATTTCGTGTGGGCAGATCTCTAGCGAAAGGAAAATATGATTTTAAGATTCCTTTTTATATTACTATTTAAATATTAGGTGCCCTTCAGTGTTGGTCTACCTTTGGTGCAAGAATTTTCAAGATTCGATTCCCATGAAGGCAAATTCAGTGTTTGCTCAGCATCATAAAAGAAAGTGGGAAGCTACAGTGTTTCTATCTTGGTAAACGGCGGTGGGAACCGCGGCATTCTTAACCCCCCCCCCAAGTAAAAATCTCCTCTGGCAAGCCTTGGCCCTTTATGGACTGCAGGGCCAAAGTTTTTTTTATTTTTATTTATTACTACATTATGTATTATTCATTGAAATGTAATGTATTGAAGGGAATTAAATTAAAAATATTATTAATAAATTAACTATTTTAATTTTATCAAAGGGCTTTTTCTCAAAGGGTTCATCTGTGGGGTCTGTATTGATTTGACTTTTGGATAAAATGACCAGGCAATAAACAGACACATACAATATAATTAGCAAATAAAAAAAATATAATTAATAAAATATATCTTATAATGGGAAATGTAGTCAATATGAAAATAAAATTTAAAAAACTAATTGATGAGGAATTATACTGTATAAACTAATTGGTGAGGAATTATACTGTATAAACACTTACATATAAACATTAGGATGAAGGTTGGGTAATGGCACTTTGTCACTAACTATAATATTTATAATTACTCCTTCACTTTTATTTTAGTCACAAAATTTGATCCCTATCAGGCTTTACGTAAATTTAAATACTTCCTCAAATCATTGAAACGTCGAAGTAAGGGAAATTCTACCTTCTTAAACTGTTTCCTATTGTTTTTATCCAAACTTCGAAAAAAAAAAAATCCAGCCTTAAGATTGCACTAAATTGCAGTATTAAGTATATTGTAAATTATATATTTCACTTAATTATAAAATTATAATTGAAATTGCTATTTCTCCCAAAGTTCTACCACAAATTACACTATATGATAATCCCCCCCCACAGTAAGAACTGGTGAAAAAGTATATGGAAAAGTTTTAAGAATATGTGCTAACTTAGAAAGGGAAAATTTTGCGAGGGTTAGACATCAGTTTGTCTATATGTAGTTAAGTTGCACATTATAACGATTCTTTTCGAAAGGATTTCCTTATTTTTGTGGTTATTTTTTTTCTTACAACTTAAGATTTTTCCTAATGTGAAAATAACAAAAAATATTTGTTCTATAACTGCTTAATAATGCGCGAGCAACTCGACTAAAATGAATGGCTATTAAATAAAGAGAGAAGGAGAACAAATGATTATTATAATCTCTTAAATATAATAATTCCATCTTTGCGAACTTTCGCTTAATAAATTTCAATGGTTTGTCAAATTTATTATATATGTTAATTAAGTAAAATAGAAGTTCGTAATTAAACATTTGTTTTGACATATTTTAAAATGAATATAACAATAAACATCAGAAATTACGAACAATTTTGTTTTACTTTAACCTCATGTTCTGCAACCTTCCTGGAGGTAATCTCTTGCCCTTTTCAATCTTTCGCTCTACTCTACCATACATGTTCTACTTCTATTATATATCCTTTTATAAATAGTTTTTATTGTAGTAGAAAACAATTAATATTCAATGCCAGAGTAAATGTCGTTCAGTTGCCCATAGCGTTCAATTTAATTACTATTACAAGCAAACATCTTCAGCACATTTGAGCACTTTATATTGTCGTTAAAAAAATTATAACGCTAGCCACATATATCAGCTTGATACCTTCATCACCTCTAGTTTAGGGAAACACTAGAAAAATGTAGCAAGTTTATAAATAATTTGTCTATTTTATAATTGTATTGACTTAATAAGAGAAAGTCGTTTTAGTGTTATTTTTCCAGAATTTTTTATATAACTTTAGTTATACACACTCTTGAGCATACCCCGAAGCGGTAATGTAACGATCAACGCAAATATGAAAATAGAAGATATATAAATATACTAAATCAGAAGTAATAATGTTATTTGCAAATGATAAGGTAAGAGAAGAGACAATTATTGACAGAAAGGTATATAAAACTGAACTCACCTCGAAGATGATATAAGCGGAAGCAAGAGCGTTGACGCTGGGCTGCGGTGAAGTGACGTAAAGGGGCTGGTGTAAATGAGGCGTGTGAAGGTTGTTTAGGTGTGAATTTTGTATGTGTGAGTGATGAGGGAGTGCAGTAAGATGTCAATGGATGACGCTGAAGAAGGTCTGGAAGCCGGAAAGGCGATGAAATTATATGAGTGTTCTTCTTGAAAGAGAAGAAGGTGTAAATCAAGTTAATTCTCAGTAAGAGAAATACGCTTACAGCGGATGACGCTGGGGCAGTAAATACACTCGCGAAGGCGAAACAAAATAGACGAAAAGAGCACTTGATGCCGTAAAAACTGAACGGAGAACAAACACTCACAGCTGTGTACTGACACAAGTCAGAAGAGCAATGAATAATAAGGAACAGAAAAGAGAGGGAAGTATGTGAAATTGCGCCGGCGGCAAAAACAATAAAGGAAAAAGAGCGCTATCAGTTATGTGAAAAGACGGGAAATAGAGGTGAGAAGAGCGCGTTAAGTTACAGTGAAAAGGCGGGATAGAGAGTTAATCCCTCAAAGAGATCGCAAACATTTAGTTTTGCCATAAAATGCCATTTAAATATTTTGTGTTGTAGAATTACCTATAGGTATAGGATAAAATGCAATTAAAGATAAAAATATGAGTGTGTTGAAAGAATTCGTAGGTTAACCTTTGATTGAAAATTTTGAAATTGCAAACAAGGTTGTGTGAGGGGTTTCACACATATTCACTAGAACTCACAATTACCTATGCTAATTTCACTTTTCTATTATGACAAAGATTGCTCTTAAATATCTCAGAAATATGGTAAATGTTTGGTTTTTAAAGAGTTTACAATAATTTGAAAAAATAAAATACCATATAGACACCAAATTTCTTCATTGAAATAAACACACCATGAACATCCATATAACATGATAGGAAGTAAAAGTTGTAAACCAATTTCATTTTAGATATCAAATGTACATTGATCAGCAGTCTGTACCTTGAATACCTACAATATACGCGGGCTTTTGTGTGTGTGTTGATTTGTATGAATGTATTGTTCAAATTGTTGGGCCACTTGTTTAGGGTTAGCCACAACTTGATTGATGTTCTAATTCAACTGAACTCGTACTCTCGCCCTCACCCCCTCTCTCTCATATATATATATATATACGTATATATATCCATCGATTTTGGTGTACTATTATTATATATATAAATGTAGGTAAACCTACAATAACTTCGTATACGTATATGCCTAATTCTGTGCTAAGCCCCTCGCCTTTGGTTGACAAGTCCAAATTTTGACAATTCTTTGGTGCTTTAATAAATTTTTAACGACGATTTAAAATTTGGAATGTACCTAGTGCCGTATTTGAAATCGGAAGTACTTCTTTACACCAAGCGTTGATGTTCATTACGATAAAGAGCTGTTGTAAGGTTGAATGGGAAATATAATGGATTCAGTTGGGTTGACCAATCTGGTGTAGTCCACCTTGTGTTGAATGTTAGGGCCGTGACAAAAAAAAAAGAAGACCAATATTAGTTGTAAAACAAATTCAACATTGTGGGATGCAGTATTAGTAAAATAATTTTATAAAGATGCACGACTCAGATCTTTGCCGGTTTTTGGTGTTTCAAAAGGCAAAAAATGGGCTGTGCATGCTAACAGGTTTTCTCACGGATCAGGATAGAATAGCGGCTGCAGTTTCTGTGAAGAAATTGAGGAAATTCCATCATAGATTTTTGCTGGATTCCTTTATGAATGTATACCAGGAACACCGGGTATCAGAGAAGGATGGATCTTCCCTTTCCAGGTCATAAAGTTTCTAACTTCATAAAATAAATGTAACTGGATAGGGTGTTTTAGATTGAGAGTATCGCCAGAAGGTATCAGTAGGGGGAGGCGCATTGTATCTTCGAGGTTACTATATTAGGTGATACACAGGAGCAATATAAACCAGAAAAAAGTCTGTAAAATAAAAGTACAATAATCGTTTGATAGCAGACATTCTCCTATTAAGAGAATATATCATCACTAAGAGGTGATAAGAGAATATTTTAGTGTGTGTGTAAACGAAATGTCGGAGAAAAATCAAATTTCCTGCAATATCCCGACGGATCCGGCTGAAGTTTTACAACCAAAAATTGTAAACTGGAAATACGAGTACAATTACTAATTTTTTTTTTCAATATTTCGCTCCTTTTTTGTAATTTATAGGTGATAACCAGCCTAGTAAGAGAAGTATTGTAATCGTGTCAAATTTTCGATATGGAGTTTTCACAGGAAATATCCGTTTTGATATCACCGGAGTCCAAAAAAGTGGTTTTTATCAAATGGTCTGTGTGTATGTGCGAGTGTGTGTGCGTGTGTTTACGAAAATGTAAAATCGTAGAAGTTCAAACTTGATATTCCGTTTGGGTATCACCATGGGATCTGACAGTACATTATCTGTCCAAATTCCTCAACCGGAAGTACCACTTTACTGAATGTTTTTTTTTTTACTGTTTTGCTATTTTCTCAAAAATGGCTCCAACGATTTCTTTAAACTTGTATATCATCTACACTTACAAAGATCTACAATTTTTATTTGAAACATTTCCCCCGGGAAAATTCATTTAAGGGCACTTTTGGTGGAGGGGTGGAGTTAAGTGTGAAAAAGATGCTATTTCAGTTTATTACACAAGTTTATCATCTATATAATATTAATTAAAATTAAATACTCGAATGTTGTTGAAATTTCGAGTTTGAAGAAAATCAAAACACCGGAAGTGCATTTTTACTGAAAAGTATTTTTCAATGTGCTGCTATTTTTCTAAAACGGCTCCAACGATTTTCTTTAAACTACGTAAACTACACATATAATGGAGCTACAACTTTTATTTGAAACATTTCTCCGGGTAATCTCATTTAATCGTGCTTTTGTGGGAGGGATAGGGTTATGTTTGCCTGTAAAGTGCTATCTTAGTCGATTATAAAATTCTACCATCTGGTCAAAATTAATTAGAAATAAAGATTGCCAAAATTCTGTGTTTCAAGAAAATTAACCGGAAGTGTGTTTTTACTGAACAGTTTTTTTCAGTTTTTGTGATTTTCTCCATAAAAACACCGAAGAATTTCATTAAATTTGGTATACTAACTATAAAATTTGTCAATTATAATTTTGAAAACTGGAGTAAGAGAAAGTTGTGAATGTTTCACACGAGATTTTTTTTTTTTTTTGAATCGAAAGCGGAGATTATTTGAAAATTATTTTTCGAATGAAAGCAATTTTTAGTGATTCCAGGGAGCTATTTGCATAGAAACTTTTGTGGGTATCAATGAAATGCTATTTTTGCCAAAATTATTATTAGTATTTTCTTTTTTGAATATGTGGGTGCTGGCTAACATCTGTTATTTTATCCGTCGCATGTATCCGTCACACTTTTTGGGCCAAGACTAAAAAATGAGTTCTGTACCAATCCATAAAAGATAAAAAAAAAAAATGTAGAAAAATTTGTAAATTCTTACATCCCTGAAGAGGATTGTTGTAACATGGGCGAAATGTCGGATTTTAACAAATCATTGACGCGGTCTCTACCTGGAAACTCAAGTGTTATTCAATATTACATAATCTTATTAATATTGAAATATATTTCTATCTGTAGAGGTTGCATGAGCAATCTGGTTAACTTATTTACCACTAAACTAACGTACCATAAAAATTCAATTTAATTCAAGTTTTTATTACTGAAATTGAGGATGGCATCATTAGGTCGAAACGTCCAGTTTTTTTTTTTTTTTTTAGTGTTAAAACCCGGAGAAATAGTCACTAATTTGTTCTTAATAGTTAATTTATTAACTTCACAATCTTCATTGCTATTGTTTTCCTCAGAATCGACTTGATTTACAACTTCTGATGCCATTTCCAGCAAATCCGTTTCGCCAATTTCTTCTTCCATCAATTAATCTTGAACATCCTCAAAACCATCGCCTCCGATCGATTTAGCGAGTTTTAATAATATGCTACTAATTGTATTTTCTGACGATTCAAGCGCGTTTTCAGTAAATTCCTGATCTGTTAGTGCGAAACCGTGCTGTAAAGAGGGTACCTGTATACTTGTTTTTATAGCCATACTAGCTAACCCGACCACGCTTCGCTATGGCTCAGGCTGATTTTTAGGCTTAACCATGCGTGATTTTGATAATTTGTTTCGATGCTTTGGAATACCCTATCTAATAATTCTTCTTTTGAATGTACAATGTTGCAGAAATTAGATAGGAAGGTGATTTTTCCCGTTTCCGGATTTGTAGGAGCAGTGCCGTTACCGAGTTTGATTTAATTCTCTTGAAAATATGGCAGCTGTTGGATCGTTTTGAAGTTGAAAGTCTCATATTCGTTGTTAAATGAATTTTTTTTGTTACTGTGCTCCAAAGAGTTGAATATTTCAAGCAGGCATGCAATTCATCAGCTGGTGTTGAACGAGGTATCAATGGAAGCGTTGCCTGAAGTTACCGGCTAGTAACACCAATGCTCCAACAAATGGAACCTGATTATTTCGCAAGTCTTTCAATGTAGGGTCTAATGCGTCTAATGACTTCTTGTGAGCCATTGTACACTCATCCCATACAATGATTTTGCACCCCGAAGAACCTTTCCCATTCCTGATGTTTTAGAAATGTTACATGTTGGGTTTTCTGTGAAGTGCATGTTTAAGTCATGACAGTTTAAGAGCTGAATGCGCTGTTCTACCTTCCTTCCATCAACGTAGCAGCAATACCTGAAGAAGCAAGTGCTAACGCAATATGGCCGTTTGAACGGATTTTAGCTCGGAATTTCCCGTTTCCGTGGGAACTTCGGAATAGAGGTACTTATAAGTAGTTGAGAAAGAGGTTCAGAGAGTGAGCCACCATCGCAACGCGTCTGAGTCTGTCTATTTCTGCCAACCTCGCGAAACGCTCGGAGAAGTTCCCGTTTCCGTGGGAACTTCGGAGTAAAAAGTATATATAAACACTTATGTAGAAATGCAACGTTGTGTAAAAATTTCAAGTCAATCCATCGACTACTTTTCGAGTTTTGCGGCCACAAACATACGGATGCTGAATTTTTATATATATAGATGAAAACGCAGAAATGATATTTTTTAAGAAATCACTGCCTATTTCTTGAAAAAAAAAAAAACAGTAATAAATTATCTTAAACGTTATTCCTATTAGAAAAGTAGTTATTGTAAAAATAATCGAGATGAAAATAAAAGTAAATAAACTGGCCATTACTTTTGAAGTATTTGTTTGTAGGATTATGGGTAAACACAAGAAGAATGTAGGCCAACCCTGTTTTCCCTCGGTCTGTCCCTAATCAAGGTTCAACTGTAGAGGTTTGTGTTTTCCTTCCCGCAGGAGCTAGTGGTTGTTATAGCTACACTATTTCTCTATAACAATATTACTACAACTTTTATCTCACTAAATAACTACAATATCAAGATGTAATACAGTATTTTGTTAATGTTTTATATATATTTTATATTTGTTATAAAAGTGATTAAATCCATATAATGTTCTATTAATTTCTTTTTACATGAAAGCTAGAGGTATAGAAATAAATGATGATGCTACAAACGTTTAAAATTGCAATCTATTTGTCAATAATTATTATGTTCATATTTCTGATATTATATATTTAATTTTGCGATTATCAAGGCATCCGCAATATAAAAGTTAATTTTTTAGTCTATTTTTTTTTGTCTTTTTATATAAGGAAGATTTTTTAAATAAACTTATTGTAAAATCTTAATTAAAAAAAAAAGCATATAGATTTCGATTATTAATTTTTTTAATTTTAACTGACCAATATTCGCGCTAATTATGATGAGGTTGCTATAGAAATGGCGTCACAACGACCTCTGAGCGTTCTTAAAATTAGTTTAAATCTTTTTTTCGGAAGGACATCGAATTCGCTTCTTTTTCTTTTGAAAACCAACTTTAATGAAACATTTCAACAACATTTTTTTTTTTTTTTTTTTTTTACTTTTTCAACAGACCGGAAGAAATATTCATTTCCGGATGAGCTGTTTTAACCGAACTGAACCTGTGATGCATCATCATTGGAGTGTCAGTTTTGAGCGGTTTCAAATTATGGTATAAATCTGTGTCTCACACAATCATCCAGTCTGCTCATCCAATACCACATACAGGGAGACAGATAAAGAGAGAGAGTAATAGGTGATGGGATGAAGAGTTGAATAAATCTAAATATAGAGGAAATGCGTTATAAAGCCATATCCTTGGCTAACTAGGAGATCTATTGTTGCTTCCTTGCGTGACAGATTTGTGCATAGACTTCAGTACAAGTATAAGTACGTGTGGGTGTGGAAGTGAATGAGTAAATGGCGAGAGAGAGAGAGAGTAAATTGGTAGCAAGCTAAAATTTGTTTTTGTAGAAACCAATATCACACTTTTAGTATGATACTACCTCTGCAGACCCTGAGTGTTGTGATGGTTGAATGAATATAAATATTTTTAGAATACGCTATCCGTAGAGATGCCATAGTCTCTGAAGAAATGGCTTGGTTTATTTCTTCTTGCAGGAAAAGTGAGAAAGAAAACTTTCTGCAAGAAATAGAGTAATTTCAAAAACAGCCTTACAAAGATTCATTACCAGACAGAACTAGGTATCACGAAATCTGACACGAAGTGTTATTTTACTTTCAGCACTACACAAACCATTTCACATTTACCTGGCAGTCAGTTAAAAGACACTAGTTACCCGATTGTTGGTGAGAAAAATATATGAGACCCTTCACATTTGTTCGGCAAGCACCGAAGTCGTTTAAACGACACCCGGCAGCCAGGACCGGTTAGCCGATGCTGGGAGGGGTATTGAAAATTACGTTAACATTGCCGTCTTCATATCTACCCGGCCCCGCAGTCGAGAGGGAACGTAGGAGAAGGTTGGTCGTATTTATTTGCTACCTTTAAAAAATCGTTTCTCTTATTCTCTTCTCTTCTTTAAAGATATTTATTTATTTTTTAATTTCAAGTTTGCGTTTTTTTCCTTTTAATTATATATAATAGATAATCCTGAACTAAATTCAAGAATTATTGGGACCTAAACGTCTCAATTCATCGTTTGCAGTTCTTCAAATAAAACGTGAAACGCTCCGTACTCCTTTCTATTGCATTCTATTCATAGGGTGAATCTATTGCATTCTGTTTTTCCTCCTTTACTTCATATGTCTGTAAACTATCATCTATGCTAGCAATTGTTCGCGTTCTATAGCGATGACAAGAATAACGGAAGAAAATAGAACTAAACAGACCGCTAGAATGAGGTCGGCTAACGCACTGCCGGGTAAGTGTACAATGGCTCTTAGACGGAATCGGGAACCCGGCGCCGTTTACCAACTGCCGGCTTAGCTTGAAATGGCTCTAAGAGAAGGTAATAATTCATAAAAATATGAAGTAGTCTGTGAAGCAAGTAATAAGTACAGAAGGAAGTTGTACGGTTTTATCTGTTTACCCATCCAAGTTTTTTTTTTATTTGTGAATACCTGTTGGTATCCTTTTTTGCTCACTGTAATTAGTCAGCCACAGTTGATGTAAAGTCATTAATTAGACAGCCAAAGGTTGATAAGAATTTGAAATTATCTGCAAGAAATTGTTTGCGAGGTGGTTAGAGAAAAGGCAGGAGTTTGTCCAATTTCTGCTGATTCTTTCTTTTTTCTTCCATTTAACCGGTTCAAGGCATTCACCTCTCTTGTTGGACGTTTGGTAAGTAAACATTTCTAGATTGTTTACTTAACATGAATATGGGCGAATGCCCGAAATCGATCACTCGGAAAAAAAAGGTTGTGATTTAAGTCGGAAAAATTAAAAAAAATTAATTTCTACAGTAAAGGTAAAATATATTGTTATCTTTATATATTTGATGATCGGGGAATCAAAGTAATGTATCTGAGAAGTGTAATTTATCTAACTAGGTTACAAATCTGGTCCAAAAAAAAAAGGCGGGAAGGTTGTGACCTGCAGTTTGACCGCTGAATTAGACACCGTATAGACAGAAAAAGGGGATGAGATATATGGGGGTCGGTAGTAGGAGGTAGGATTAAAAATTTACTATCCACTAAAGCTGGGTGCCGGGATTTGTAACAAGAATCTGTATGGCCGAGTGTTAGTAGTATGTGAGGAGGCAGTGTGTGCTTGTTGCGCATTTCTAACAGGCCCTAGGTCTGTATTAATATGAAGCACGAATACTCTACCGGAAAGGAGGGAGATGGACCACCACCACCACCACCATTTAGTCCATTTTTCTAAAACTTCGCCACCCAACCAGACTTCTTTCCTACATTTTAACTAAATCACCTATCTCTCTTATTACTACCAGATTTGTTTCAAATAAAAATATTTTTCTGTTCCTTCCTGTGTATATCCAGTTTTTTTTTTCCTTTTTTAAGTTAAGAATTAATTAGAGCGAAGTGAGTTTACTTTAATATTTTTTTATATAAAACTTTTATTATTTGCCTTGGAATTGTAGATTTCCTTGAAGTTTGGCTATTAACTAACTTTCACATTTTCTCTATATTTTTCTAAACTTGCCACCCAATCAGGCTTGCTATATTTTTAGAGGGTTCAGTCTTCTCTGAGTTGCTTTATGTTTAGAAATATTTAGTTATGGATAGAGATATGTAACCAAAGAGTATTGCCAAATTTGGGTTACTAAACTAATCACAAACTAATGTTCAGTCACTAACAAAATTCAAACCTTTATTTGAATCTGTCACAGATTAAAAAAATTTAGGGATTCTAGAAAGGGATGAATTATAGACTTCTCTTTAAAAATGTCATTGTAGTAAATAAATTATTCGGATCTAACTAATTAATTAAATTTGTTATTAAAATTCTGTCGTTGAAGTAAGTCAGTTGATCTGAATAGTTTTTTTAAAATTAGATATCTGTGATTTCTTCGATAATGATACTTCAAAATATGACAATAGTTGGTGATAAGGTCTTTAACTACTTTTTTTTGCTAAGAAAATGATTTTAGAGGGTTCTGAGGCAGCTGGGGGACCTCACTGGACTCACCCACTAAAGTACTTAGTATTATTACAGCCTAAGGTAAAGACAGACACGGCGATTGCACGGCTGGAGAAAAATTTGATGCAGAAGAGCTAATAAACGAAGTAGAAAATCGACCGGAACTTTAGGATATAAAGGATAAATGAATACAGCGACGGAAGAAAATGTTGTTAGCTTTTCTTGACAAATTGTGAGTAAATCGTCTAAAGTACTTCGCGACATCCTAGTGAAGTTAAAAACTTTTTCATCGTCTGAGGCAAGGTATGAAAATGCCCTTTTTGTTGCCTTTCTTTCATAATTGGATTCTTCGTTCTTCGATTTTCATTCTTCGTTTTAGTTTTTTTTAAATAAATTTTCCAATGCAAATACAATACTGACAAATGCACCACGTCGTCCGTACTGCAATCCGCATCGATCACTGCACAAATCGCTTAATAAAACAGCTCAATGTGGTTTGTTAGAACGCTACCGACATGTTAAACGCTTCGGTTGAAACCGCTGTGTCAAACAGCTAAGTGTGGTTTGTTAGAACGCTACCGACTCGTTAAACGCTTCGGTTGAAACCGCTGTGTCTGTCTTTACTCTAATTTCTACTGGCTGTACAGGGGGGAAAAGCACATACTTGACTATTAACATTTTTTTTTTCAACTAATATAAATTTAGTTATACAAGGGACTCGAACTCGGAACTTACCAGTTACAAGCCCATGCTCATGATCACTACACCAACACCCGCTCCTAAGGTAGCTAAATGTTTAATAATAATTCCAAGTTAATAGAAAATTTGTCCTTTAGAATGATAAATATATATATATACTAATTTCTTCAATTCAATAATGTTTAATAATTAAACTATTGACTTAGTATTGTGTGAAGGAGGTATAAACTGTTATGTCAGCTAATTGCTGATTTTGACAGAAGACAAGTAATTAATTTCATAAAGTTCTGCCAGTTATTACAACATTTCTTCGTCCTTTCCTTACAAGTTCAAGCTTTATTTTTTAGAAGAATATCTCGTAAAATTGTACATTCTTTTTTTTAATTATTCCTATTTAATTGCAATTATAATTAAATTTAAAACTGATTATCACAAAATATTATTTTGATAATAGAATTTTTTATTAAAAAAAAACAAACAAAACAAATCTAAATAGCAAGGGGGAAGCATTGACAATAACAAGAATGTCCACTATTCATCCAACCAATCTTATCGACCAGCAGGCCACTGGTATACACACAGCTCATTGGGCAGCGCTATTTCCTCCTAGATGTTTGTACAGAATATGATGACAATGGATAGTCCCATTGAGATTATCGTCACAGAGTCTCCTTCAAATCTTCTGCATAAAAGGCTATGGGAATATATTGGAATGCAAGGAGTCTACCTGATACATATTCTGTAAGGTTTGGGAATATGATTTTTCCTGTTGGTGTTTCCTTCGGATGATATTTTCTGGAGCTCTCTGAGGGGTAAATATTCTGAAGTTATCAAATATTCTGCATTGCATTATCAGCGATAGGAGAATTTTTTTTTTTTCATATTTAGACACTTTTCATCTTCTCCTACCATTTCTTTTTTGATGTCAAAAATTACCAGAGATCTTATGATTTTTTAAATTTTTTTCATCATGTGTTTATTATATATAAAGAACAAATTTAGTAGAAGGTATGAAATGTTTGTGATTTAGATAGATTTTTGTAATTACCCAAACGCTTGATAAATCTGATTTTGGAAACGAACAGGTGCTAACATAATTGGGTAGTTAGAGGCGCGAACCTCAAAGCTGAGAGGTTTATTGTGGTACTGTCTTAATTGCTGTATTGTGGTCTTGATCATGGATTTTATTTGAATCCTAAAAATAACGAACTGTTCAGTAAAGTTATATTTCTTAGAAAAATGTTATTTGTTTTCACCAAAATCTTAGCAACTGATCCTATGATAGTAGCTGAACGGAATATTACGTTTGAGCTTATTTTTATAAATAAGTAAAGTAATACTTATTTTTCCAAACGAGCTTTACGACAAAATAGTGTTCTGTGAATCAAGTGTTGTTGTTGGAGGCAGGTAGTACTGTATAATACTCATATTAATAAATCCAAGGTCAAGACGAGGAATCGAAACCATACACACCTTCTGCTTGGCAGCCAACGCCTCTAACCATTCACCTATCGTGGTCCTGATTTTTTTTTTATATTTGAAATATTTCATGCCAATACCATAACACACAGACATACAAAAACAGAGAGACCACTCACCCACTAGAAATATTTTTTCGTTTTAAATAAGTTTAAAAAACTACAAAAATCCAGCGAAAATGAATTTCGAAAATTTGACGCGATTGCAATACTTCCGCTTATAACAGGAAGAGAAAGTCGTAAGGTGTGAATGATGATCTGAGCTGTCTGTGGGCAAGAGTTAAACTTAAGTGGTACACCATCGTAAGAGTGTACACCATCCAGCCTCTGTATTTGTAGGAGTTCCATTGTAAGTTTGTTTGATTGGGAATACTTCAGGGACTCTAAATTCCTCGGAGAATTAGTTGGTCCATTTCCTCTTAAGGAAGTAATTTTTGTAACTTTTATTCCTTTTGAATTATTGTTCAAAACTGGAATTACATTAAGTTCTATAACTTTGCCTAGATCTGACTGTAATCCTGAACAATGTAACAACCATATTCAAGAATCTCAAAATCAAGAATTTCAAAATTTATTATATTTTCAGAGAGTTAAACCACTATGTAAATTGAACATATCCAGATCTGATAATATCATACTCCCGATAAAAAGTCTGTATTAAAAGAGGGAGACTGTTTTCAGTTTATATAAGTTTAGTTGTAATAGGAGTTGTTGTTGTAGTAGTACCTTGCAGTACGTGATGTCTATTAACAACACGTTGTTTGTTTGGGAAAGTAAGCCAATAAATTAGGCTTAGTAGAGTGAAAGTAGCAGGATTGAGAAGTGATGATAGCTTCTACTTCTTCCAGTATTATTACTATGTCACATAGTTGTAGGTCGCATACTTACATGTACGTTATTGAGCGATCACTACCAGGCTGTGCTGCAGTCTAAAACAGCCACTATTAAGGAATATAACTTCTTACAACAGCACTTTATATAAACTCCTTCTCTGTTGAGATGAGATTAAAATTAGAATTGTTTTTTTCGCAGCAAACTAGTTCGTTATTATCATTCAATTTACTAATTCTTCTAAGCGTCCATAAGATTGAAGGTTTGCATTTTTATATATTGTTAGGTATTAAATATTTAGAAGGAATGACGAGAAACCCAATTTCACTGCGATCTGGTAGATCTGTCATGGCTCTTTTTGCAGTCAGAATGTACAAAGAATTAAGTTTGTACAAAGAATTGAGTCACTGTAATGTGCTATAACATGTGTGTGAGTGATAGTGAACTTGAGTTTCCATATGGGGACAATATACCCTAGTAGTAGCACTAGTTGAGTATTGGGGATATCAGTGTATCAGCGTTGTTTGCCTGACTTATTCGCAAAGAGGTTAATTAAGATCCCAGCAGTTCCGGCTAGCCCATTTCTTGTTTGATTAATTATGGACTCCTGTTTCATTTATTACGTCTACGATAAAAATGAAGATTCTCCATTTTTTATCATAACCGGAAAACTAATTTAATATCATTTCTTTGAGGGGAAAAAGTAAGAAAGGAAATGAATTTTCTTATAAATATTTTATGCATACAATATATTTTCATGTTTTTATTTGTTATATATATATATATATATATATATTTTAGGGAGGGCGCCGTATCCTGGCACCTTCGGCACACATCCTCTCAACCCTATTAACATTCTCCAGAAAATTCTATGTCAAATAGTGCAAACCGTTTGAAAATTCGTCTATAATTGTATTATATGCTGATTAAATTTCTTCTTCTTATTTTTTAGGCATCTTTTATAAAAGATATAGTTGTATGGATTTTTTTTATATTCAATACAGGTATTGTTTGAATAATGTACCAATAATTATTTCAACCTTAATTTAACTTATTTTTTATTTTATTTCATCTCGAACGTTTCGATGTTAATAATACGAGTACATCATTTTCCAAAGAAACCTTTTAATGGCATTTATTACGAGAATAAATGTATAGTAAATAAGGAAAAATAGTTAGTCATTCCAGAGGATATTACACCCAAGTTTCTTTCTCTTAGAACTTACATGGTTTCTAGATAGGATCCTAATGTAAAAGTGGACCAAATCGATGTAGATTTACTTAGGCCAAATGAATCCATTGTTCCCTCCGATATTCACCATTATATCATCCCCCACTAATGAATGTTTTGGCTGACGAAAGGTAAACACTTATTGACACCCTATTAATCCAATATTAATGACACGCTGATTTACCCATCAGTCTTACAGACACTTTTTTGGGTTTTGTTTGAGTGATTGTTTTCATATTATTTCTATTTTTAATTTATTTTTGCGTAGTTGTATTTGTTTTCCGTGGTGTAACCCAATGAGGAATAGTGGAAATCTAAAATGAATTTAGGATACCCATTACCCTTTTCCACTCAAATTTGATAGTGCTAAGAGTTAAGCGGGCCCACCCACATTTTCAACAATGTTAAGAGTTCTTTAAGTAAATTATATTTGCACTGTTAATATAATTTTATACTCAAGTTAAATTTAAAAAAAAAAGAAGAAGAAAAAAGTCAATGAAATTATGGAATTTCGAATTTATTGAAAATAAATAGCCATAATTTTATTAAAAACAGAATTCTAATAGGCCACTAGTGAACACCGGCTGAATAGCGATTGGTTGGTAAACTTAAGAGTTGAACACTTGAGTAGGAGATTTAAATGTAAATTTCGAAAGGATTAGGGGGGACTAAAGAATATTCTATAAGCTTTTTCAAACTTCCCAGCGAAAATATTATGTGGCATCTTACTGCAAATAAAATAAGTAAGTCCTTGGTCTTTTCTTCCTTATTTTCCTCTTTCTACTCCTAGTAAGTGGAAATACCGTGTCAAATTTTCAAAATTGATTTTTCTCGGGAAATACATGTTTTGATGTCCCCTAATTGCCACGGAGTAGCGAATTGTGTTGTGTGTGTGTGTGTGTGTGTGTGTGTGTGTGTGTGTGTATGTGTATGTGTATGTGGTCAACCAAAATACCTCAAAAACGAAAAATTGTTGGAACCTCAAATTTAGTATTCCGTTTAGGTAGTATCTCCGCATCAAACACGAAGGTTTCAGGGAAAAATCCATCAATCGGAAGTGCGAATTTACTGAATGGTATTTTTACTTTCTTTTACTCCTAGTAAGAGGAAGTATTGTAATCGTGTCAAATTTTCGATATCGAGTTTTCACCGGAAATATCCGTTTTGAGAGGTCCCCTGAGTCCAAAAAAGTGGTTTTTAGCAAATGGTCTGTGTGTGTGTGTGTGTGTGTATGTATGTGAACAGCATAACTCAAAAACGAAAACCATAGAATGTTGAAACTTGATATTCCGTTTAGATATCGCCATGGGACAGTACGATATCTGTCAAAATTCCTCAACCGGAAGTTCCACTTTACTAGTTGTTTTTTTACTTTTTGCGATTTTCTCAAAAATGGCTCCAAGGATTTTCTTGAAACTTGTTTCTTCAACTACACATACAAAGAGCTACAACTTTTGACTTGAAACATTGCTCCGGAAAAATGCATTTAAGGGTACTTTTGGGGGAGAGGTGGGGTTACTTGTTCCTCTAAAGTGCTGTTTAAGTTTATTAGACAATTCTGTGATCTAAATAGTGTTAATTAGAATTAGATGTGTTGTAGAAATTCCGAATTTGAAAAAAATCTGATGACCAGAAGTGCGTTTACTTTACAACTTTACTAAATAATTTTTTCATTTTTTCGCGATTTTCTCAAACATGGCTCCGACGATTTTCTTGAAACTTCGTATATAAACTACGCATGCAAAGATGCACAACTTTTATTTACAACACATCTCTGGGAAAATTCATTTAAGGGCACTTTTAGGGTGGGGATTATGTTTTTCTCTAAAGTACTATCATAGAATACGGTCCTACCATCCAAACAAAATTAATTAGAAATAAATAGATGGCCAAAATTCCGAGTTTCAAGAAAATTAGTTAACCGGAAGTGGTTTTTACTGAACAGTTTTTTTCTGTTTTGACGAATTTCATTAAATTTGGTATACTAGCTGTAAAATTTGTCAATTATAATTTTGAGAACTTGAGTAAGAGAAAGTTATGTGAGTGTTTCACAACCAGATTTTTTTCTCAGTTTTCACGATTTTCTCGCGGAACTTATTTCTTTCAAATAAAATAGAAGAAAAAATCCCGGTTAGGAGAAAATTTGTGAATTGAAAATTCAGAGTTTTATATTAGAGTGTTTCTCTACTTGCGATATAAAAGGAAGTTAGAGCGATCGTGTTGAATTTTTGAAATTGCATTTTCTCTCAGGAAGTATGTTAACGGAAAAATTGAATTGAAAAAATTTGCTATGTTCTGGTGGAAATGTGGTATTTGACTTCCCTCTGCAGTAATCAATCATTTGTTATTAATTAAATTCCCACCACTAGGTGGGAGCCAAAGGAATTAAAACTGTTAGTAAAAATTGGGACTTTTAACAATATTTGTTGTTAGTAACGGTGAAAATGAAGGAAGGGATTAGCTCAGTGTTAGGGCGCTGGACTTACAAAGCGGAGATCCTGGGTTTGAGTCCAGCAGTGCTGCCATTAAATTTTTTCTTCCTAGCAGCCTCTGCAGCTGAGAAGGCTACGAGTAGTACAATACTCTTTTAGACCGCAGTGCAATATCCTCTATAGCAATATTCTCTATAAGCATTATTATAGGAGACACTCACATGAGTGTTTCACAACAGATTTTTTTTTTAACATTGTAAATGTTTTTATGGGAGGGTAGTTTGATGAAAATTGTAATGACCGACCGACATATGGTGGGGGTAGACTGGAGTGGGGTGTTCATACATTATTAAAATGCGTACTGAACATATATGGAGACAGTCGAACGTTTACATACTTTTTATGATTTTAATATTATTGTCAAAAATCATATGTTTTTGAATTAATTATAATATTAGTATAGTGTATGCTATCGTGGGGATTATATAAGAGATGATTGTTTGTGATTGTATTTTGTAAAGGTTGTTATAACATCATAGATATTGATTTTATCAATTGAATAATATTGTTGTATTCAGTGGTATAACATTGAAAAACTAAGAAATGAAACATTTTCAATTATTTAAATTTTCGTGAAAATTTGTATTTTGTTTTTAATAATTTCTATATTATTATTGCTAGCAAAACAGACACGAAAATGGTGATTACTTTAAAGCACATTAATATTAAAAATAATTTCGATAAATATGCAATCTTTTTGATTAGTATTTTAATTGGAATATAATTCTTCTATTCATTCATTTTAGATATTAAAGTTCAGGTATTCCTTGTGATGAAGAGTAATATTATGATAAAGGGCAGGAATACAGACAGACTTGTTTCTGGTTGAGGTCTTGTAGATCTAGTACTGTATTCTAGAGACAAAGCAGAGAGTTGCACACACACATACATACAGATTGAACTCTTGGTGGAGCATAACCTCTTGAGGGGCTGTAACATTGCTCTTGTACTGTTCGTATAGCTGGTATACCAAGGGGATTACTCCGTCCCTTGGGTACCTCTTACTTCTTGTACTCAATCTTGTCTCCTGCCATAGTTTCCCTTTGCTCTTATATTATTATATTTCTCCTTACTGATACAAAACCGCAGCTCAATATTATTTTTTACTAACTGATGCTAAAAATGGGAAACTGGTATAAAGTAATAATTTTTTCATCTGGTATTTTATCCGTCGTAGCAAGCATGTTCTTTTTATTCCTGGCCGGTTTCGGATTTTCATCCATCGTCACAGCTAATTCACCAATTTCCTGTAGAGAGTTCTTTACTTCAATGCAATGTTTCTGTTCTAATAATTTTTCTCTAACTTCAGACTTTTCCGTTTAGCCTGTAAAATTCCTGTCCCCATACGATTTGACAGTTTGTTAGTGGATGCGATTCTCAAAATAACGTTAATCACAGTTTGTTTACTGATCTTACAGTTTCTTCGTTTCTTATCATATTTAATGTGCATACTATTTCATATTTGTTGTGGTGGTTGGTTCCACAGAGCAGGAAAGCATCAGAGACATTTTCCGTGGTAGCCTGCTTCATTTTGTGGTCATCGACCGGTTTCGGGCGTTCGCCCATCTTCAGGATGCGTTTTTCAGAAAGTGTGCCAACACAGACTCGTACAGAGTAACTTAGTTTCACACTAACTATTTTCATCCATCAGTTAGTGTGAAACTAAGTTACTCTGTACGAGTCTGTGTTGGCACACTGTCTGAAAAACGCATCCTGAAGAAGATGGGCGAACGCCCGAAACCGGTCGATGACCACAAAATGAAGCAGGGGCTACCACGGAAAATGTCTCTGATACTATTTCATATTAGGCCTTTTATACGTGCTTACCGTTTACAGCCTAATATTGTTTCTAAGATCACAAACAACGTGTTTGATGAGAATTTTGACACTAACTTTGATCTTCTATAAATATTAAATTAAACTGTACTACCATTTTACGTACTCAAATTATTTTCAGTTTTTATGCATGAAATTGTTTATGAGAACCCAACATAGATAGCTCACAAATCTGATGTGGGATCACCGAACTCACGATTTGCTGTGATTATTGCCAATACCATGCTCTAATTTGGGCTTACCTCGAATATCCAGCTACCCTTTATATATTTATTCAGTAAATTATAATTTTCTTTAGGAAGTATTGTGACTAGGTCAAATTTTGATATTGAGTTTTCACCGTAAACACATGTTATGTGGCCCGCTGAGTATGAAAGAATTGTATTTGGTAAGTGTGGTGTCATGACTTTACTAAAGTCACAAGTAAAGTAGAATTTGGATTACTAACTGCACAGATATAAACCTGTGTCAGTTTATTTATCACATTTTTCTGAAAATAATTTAGATGGATCCGAGGAATATGAGACGTTAAAATTCAAATGGTTTTGTGTGTCTGTGAACAAAATTGGCGCTATCTATAATGTAATCATTCTGTACATGCTTCGGTTGTTGTGTTGGTACCTGTTCCCCCACCTATGAATACTAAATTTAGGACAAAATGAGAAAAATTTGATAAAATTTGAGGTGTAAAAGAAAGTCTTGTGAATCCAGATTTCTTATGAGTTGTTTCCTGTTATTTTTTAAATTTGTTTTTGAATTGGGTTTTTACTTTCTCTTATTGCTATAACAGAAAGTATTACGACGAGTTAAATTCTAGAATATGAGTTTCCACGGAAATAGATGTTTCGATGTCCCCCTGAGATTGAAAAAAAATGTTTTCAACAAATGTATTTGATCGTTACGTCTGATCATGAATGACAACTTGAATCGCAACTTTTGTATGGCGAATTGGCAGGCTTGATTTCATTCATATCAGACGTACGTAGGAGCCGCCATTTCAACTATGCATTGCCTTCTCTGTCACGCCCATTGCAATGCACTTGCGAATGAACTTCAATTTAGACAGCCACGTATCCAGTAAGCTATCTCTAGCTCTCACTGAGAGCTAGGAGAAACTGAGATATAAAGTCGAAAATCTGAGCGCTTTAGAGCAGTCGTTAAATCCACTTTAAGTAGTTAACATGTCTCAAGATCGATCTTGATAGGTTCACTAACTAGCCAACACTAGCTATTCTACTATTAGAACAAGTAAGAGTTCTAACTAGCAACATCAGTTTTCTAGCCACCACAGCAGCCAACGCTACCATACTGCATTCATCACGCTACCAACAATCGTCACTCTTCGCACGGCCACTCTGCCTTTTATACACCATTATTCTCTTTGCACTAAATACATAGTAAAATATAACTTGTGAGGAGTGCAGGGCTATCTTTCATACAGTACGTAAAATCTTAAGTTCTGTTTCTTAATCTGCGGTTGTAAGCGTTTGTATGTCGACAAACCTGTAGGTGAAATGGAAGAAGAAACCGAAGTTGGAAAAATTTCTATGAAAAATTTATTAAAGCAATTAAGTGTATTAATAGATTCCAAGGGTTTAGCACGGAAAGAAGTTACAGATGAACTAAAGATTTGTATGGAGGTTTTACAAGATGAAAATAAAACTTCAAAATCTGCAATAGAAGAATTACGTACGAAAAATGAAGTTTTGGAAGATAGAGCAGAAGCGTTAGAGGCCTACAACAGAAGAAATAACTTGATTTTTTTCAAGTTTGGATGATTTGAAAGGCTCGAATGAAGAAATTGTAAGTAAATTTTGTGGAGATGTTTTGGGAGTTAAAGTGTCAAGCAATGATATTGAAAACACTGTTGATATCAAAGTGCCTAGTAAAGAGAAGAGGTTTAACAAAGACGAAGTTTAGTAGTAACAAAACCATTTGGAATATTTTGAACAATACTAAAAGTCTTAAGGGAACAGGTTTCTTTGTAAATAAAGACTTCTCTTATCGGATCAGACTAAGATGACAGAAGCTTTTTCAGTTCAGGAGAGAAATGTACCAAATGGATAAGGATAAAAAATTCTTCATAAGAAATCATATTCTCTCCATGGATAATAAAGCATACATCTGGGATGAAAGAGGGCAGTGTGTGTGGGAAAGAGAGGAGAGCTACCCAAGAAGAATGGAACAGGCGGAGCGTAGAGGGAGCAAGTCCGAGGTCTTTTCTGCATTTACTGAGTCTACTTCGAGTCATACCATTGCTGATGATAAGAAGAAAATTAATGTTGATTATCTAAAAATATTAATTCTTGTGCGCATTATAAAGTTTTGAATATCTTAAGTTATAAAATTTGTGGTACTAAAAAAAAGATATATTTTTCAATAATTTTATTAATAATTATGATATTGTTTGCTTCTGTGAAATATTTTTAGAGGATAAAAAGAAGATTTTTTATTCTACCTATTTTCAAAAGTATAAATTGGTGTGGGTCCCGGCAACAAGAATTTCAAAATTTGGCCGAGGTATGGGAGGTGTGTTGATCTATTGCAGAACTGAGCTCATTTTTAAAGATATATGTAAATTTATAATAATAAGTGGTATTGATTTATTAGAAATTAAGATTAGCGCGACAGAAAAATTACGTTTATTACCAATATATCTTGGCCCGAATAATTGGAAAGAAAATTTTAATCTTCTTTTGAATTTATTGTCATTTACAGTTTTTGTGGATTGGTGATCGGAATGCTAGATTGGGAGATGTTCAGTGCATTGAGGAGGGCTTACTGGATTTGGGATGTTGTTCTGAATTGTAGACGAGAGATGAAACGGTTAACTCAGAGGGTAAAATGTTACTAGATTTTATTGATGATAATGGGTTCTTGATATTAAATGGGAGATCCCTAATGTGTTTTGGTCTAACCAAATGGCATTGAGAGTTATGTTTGCGGCTAAAGTTTGAGGAGCGCAAGGTGGAATTTCTATCAATTAGGCCGAAGTTAGTTTGGAAAAATTCTCAATCTTTGGGATATAAAAATAAACTAGAAGAGAGAATTGAAAGTTATGAAAATACAATGCTGTTAGACCTAGAAATTATTAGAAGTAACGCGAAGTTTATGCAACCTCACGGAAAATCCTTTGAACCTATTCACTCTTGGTTTGATAGAGTGTTTTAAAAAAGGGACAGAATTTTCAATTAATTGAATTTATTTAGAAAATCTGACGCAATTTTGTGAGGGAACAGTACCTTGTAAAAAAAAAATAAATACAGAAAACTTTGCAAACGAAAACGTGAAAACTACTTCCTCGAGGCTGCCGACTCCATTAAACGTGCCAGGAGTTCGAGTGAGTGTTGGACCAAGATCAATAAATTTAAGAAGCGACACTACAAATGGGGGGGGATATACAAATGGAAGATTGGGTCGATAATTTTTATCAACTCTATAAACCCACAACTCTATCAACCTTTCTACACAGTATGCTCTGCCGTAGGTATTAGATGAGTCGCTTGACAGCCATTTCAGTATTGGGGAACTAGAGGGGGTGCTAAAAAGGTTTAAGACTGGAATGCGCCAGGGTTAGATGGCATTTCTTATGAATTCTACCAATTTGCTCTACAAAGGTTTTCACTCATGCTGCTAAATTGTATTAACAAGTTTTTTAAAGTGGGTTTGGTGCCTGATAGTATGAACGAAGCCATCGTACTCCCCTTACACAAGAAGGTCGACAACAGAGGGATAGTTTTGCAGGACACAATTAAGAAAATATAACAGTCTGTTTGCAGAGTGGTTGAAGTCCTGCGTGAGCAAGAAGCGCTTGCTTTGTGAGGAGCAGGCTGGGCTTAGAGAAGGTTACACCACAGTAGATAATATTTTCATCCTTACAAATTTAATTGAATTGAAATGGCTCGAAGGTGTGTAGAAAATCTACTGTTTTTTTCTTGTTTTTAAATCCGCCTTCGATTCAGTCAATGGAAGTGCATTAAAGCTTAAACTCGCGCAGTTAGGCGTTTCTACCAAATTAATTAAAGCCATATCCGGCCTCTACACAAACACCAAATTAATGGTTTGGGGGAAACAGGGGCGCTCTGCTCCCTTTGAGACGTTTTCTGGGGTCCAGCAGGGTTGCAATCTCAGCCCCCTTTTTTTTATTCTATTTATAAATGGCCTTAAGGAAAGCCTAAATGGAAGAATATGGATTAAGGGTTATAGAATAAAGCTGTTATTTTTTGCAGACGACATAGTTATATCGGCAGATAGCCCGGTGGCTCTGCAGATTATGATGAATGAGCTTGAAAGTTATGTTAAACAGTGGAACTTGACGGTGAATCTTTCTAAGTCAAACATTATGGTGTTTGGGAAGAGCGGAGGGTGACTTAGTAAAAATGAGTCCTGGAGGTTTGATGGTCAGCTAGTTAAGGTAGTCAACAGTTATAAATATCTAGGAATTATGGTGGCCCCTTCTCTTTCTCTCGCTTCGCATTTTTCAAACTTTACTCGCCATGCCTTGTTGGGTCTTAACACTGTCTGGTCAAATCTACTTTCAAATGACAACATCCCTCTTTCGGCCAAGTTCGATATTTTCAGATCTGTCCTCACTTATGGTTGCCAGGCCTGGAAATGATCTACTAGAGACCAAATGTACGCTTATCTACGTCTTCACTTTCACGCTTCATTTTAACTATGTGTTAAAGACCTTACATTTTGAAGATTTCCGACTTACCAAATTGATAGCTCAGGAAGTAATCCAAAAGAAAATTTTGTGGTTTAATGATTGGATCAATTGGTCTAAACAAATGAATTGTGAATTCGGGCCAGTTTTCGTGTTCATAGAGCAATGGAGGAAGGAATAGAATACCCTGAAAAGTCGGATTCTAACTGTCGGTTATCGGTCGGATTACCGAGATAAAGCTTTAAAAGGGTTATTTCATAACATTTACAAGCAGCTTTCCCTGAATGTAGATTTTATAAATTTGGGTCTGCGTGTCTCCAATATTAGCAGTATATTTAAAATAAGAGGAGAACTTATTAATTTAAATTATAAACCTTTCACCTAGGGGAAAGACTACTCCTGCTTTGTGTAACCTTCGTGAGGACGAGGATGTGTATCATTGTTAGGTCGCTGTAGGGTTCTTGCGGGAATAAGGAAATGGTGCCTCATCATAACGAGGGACGAAATGATAGCATGGTTGAATGGTGCAGATTGGGCAGCTCTGACCAGATACCTAAACGAAATTTCACTTTACCGGTCATATTTAGTTGAAAATTTCAATTTATAATTATAAAATCTAATATAAAATATGTAAAATGTAAAATAAAAAAATATATTTGTTAATTATTATTTTTCCTTAGAGAATTTTTCACAGTTTCATTTCCTTTTGATGATGTAAATTTCTATTTTCTTATGTAAACTTTTCTTTTTATTTTCTTAATTGTTGTATTATCAGCACTCCTCCTGACAGACAGCCGTTGCTGTGTCAATACAAATATTTTTGTATGTAGAGTTACTGTATTTCTTTACATATGAATTGTAAATATTTTCAATAATAAAAAAAGGAAATAGTAATAATATATAACTTGTGAATACAGTGTCAGATTGTGTGTTCCTCATTTTACTGGCGTAGTTGTACATCAACTTTCATCTCCTGCTACCATTGCACACTAAAAGTTTTAGCCCATAAAGTGTAAAATTTAGTATAGTTTAAAATAATTTATTTTTAATCTAAAATATGTGAACATAAATGGTTACCTAGACCCAACTGGGTGGGTGTAGTATGTAAGAATGGAGACGTACACTATGCTGTCTCGTGTTGCATACTGCATTGTAATGAATAATTTGTGTGTGAACGGAGTCCTAAGTTTCTAGAACATACTTATTATTGAATAATTCACCGGCTAGCCAGTTTTATGAAAGTCTTTGTTTTATATTCATGTGGGGGGAGGGGGGCAAAGAACTCTAGCAAAAGAACTAACCAAAATAAAATTAGAAAGGAAATTTTCTTCAAAGTTTCATCGACTTTTATCTGGAGCACCGTGCTATTATATCCAAACTCTGAATGTTACATTCAAATAAGTATCAAAGTTAGACCGAGTACTCAGATAATTTTATTTCACTGAATTTTTCTTAAATATCCTGCAGTAGAAACTAATATAATATTTAGAAAAAAAAAAATCATTTCTAATTGAATTAAACTACTTCATCTTCACTTTTTGGATCTTGTGTTCATATTAGCGAACACTAAGGTAAAGAAAAAATAGTTCGGACCGGCCGCTTGCTAGCTACGAAACGTAAAATTCAATTGCAGCTTTCATAGGAGGCTTTGTTTTTGGGTGTGGCCTAGAGAGGATGTCACCGTTCTTAGCATGGCATTACTGAAATGTAATGTTCTCTAGCTAGCACTCCCGCATTTGTTGCGAGGACTCAGTGTTCGTTTTCCTCGAAAGGATTCAATGGGAAAATTTTGATCTGGCATTGTGAGAAAAAGTAGGCATTGCAGTAGTTGTACTATCGAAGCCAGAACTATTCGGCTATGAAGGGTCAAGATGTTCCGACCTTATTAATTGTAAGTTGCCTTATAGACCGTAAGTCTATTGTAAGCACAATAGACCGGATCACGGTCGCAGTTCGTTGGCCCCCCCCCGCTAAAAAAAAACAAAAAAAAAAAGTTGCCTCCTCATAAAATCCATCTTCAATCAAAATTTGAAGTTTGCCATTGCTAATAGAAAATTTTATTATTTCTTCTAGCAATGCTCCTTCTAACATGATCGATTTCATGCAGGCCACAGTACTCTCTCACTCAAACTCACACCAGTCCCTCAGTCATTAAAAAATGTTCAAATTTGAAATCCGATATGAAACTTACTTCCGGCATTAAAGGTAAACCAATTTGAAATCAACGAATAAATATCAGTATCGTTTTTTCCGATTATCCAGGCCGGTAGGGGGAAAAGAAACGGAAATTCTTTTGTGTGTTTATGAGAAAAACGCGGCAGCTGCAATTCTTCGCTGAAATTCTCAACCAACTACGATTTTGACTCACTTCATTGAGGACAATTTCATAGCACTGTTTCTTCACATACGAGTAACTTGTGCTGTGAGAGTATAAGTTTCGGATGACAGAATCGGTGATTAAAAAAAGTAACAACTGGTGAACAAAATAAGGTACCTATAACCTGAAGGAATGCGACATTTTCACTGGATCAGTTAAAATACCTTTCAATGGCAAATGCATTTCCATGACTTTAAGACCTTAGTAAAAAGTAAAAGCCAGGCCCAAAAACATTAAATTTATCTGAAAGATCCTGGCTGTTATTAGCAGAGAACCTTTGAGTGAAAAACTTTTCATTAACTTGTTGACTACCATAAATAAATTATGAAAGAGCTCTCTTATCGAAGTTTTGATCATTAATCAAAAACAAATTGTCGCATATCTATGGTCATTGACGCCTGAAGCTTTCTGAGTGCATTTTCGACTACCACATGGTTCTCTTGAAACGCCTTGCATTATCAGACAGACAGCTATAGACAGACTCTTAAGGGGAGATAATCTAAGGGACCAGGTCGCCAAATCTAAAGCCTCCGCGTTCTAAACGAAACATTTTATATCTTAATAAAAACTTCGCCACGATTAAATCACGTTCACATTCCCGCAAAACTCAGAAAATCTCTATAAAATCCTGCTCTTAGTGGCGTCACTCCTCTAAGAACCATTATACATCGCTCTTTCCATTTAAAAGTTATTATTTCCTAAAGCCGGCTTTAGGTTGACTTAAATCATGAAATATTTGAATCTACTTGAAAAATCTATTTTAACAAAATCCGTAATTGATAAATAATCCGAAGATTGTTGAAGACGATTGTACTTCCGGTATTTATACTAATAGTAAAGATAATGTTTTTAATATATATGTTGTATTAGGCATAAATTCATTTCTCATTTCTCTATATTTTTTTCAAAACAAGAGAAAGGTAAACAAACACTTCCTTTTTTATTTCATTCTTTGCAGTAATTTTTCTCATGTTTAATGACACATCAAGCTGCAAAGTGTTCACTGTGGATCTAAATATTAATTATTTACTTTGCGCAAAGATAGAACATAGTTGAGGGTATGCAGAGAGAGAGAGAGTGCGAGAAGCAGAGGGGTAGAATTTAAAATTTAAATCCATGCTTTTGGAACGGTTGGTTACCTTGAATACAGACGTCTCAAACCCATGGAAGCTTAATTGGCAAACTTTATTAATTCCTCTTCGTTATGCATAGTGTAGTATTGCTGCTACTTGCGGGTTCATTTCATTACTAGCAGTAATTTATTCCAAACCAGTCTCACAGCTAGGCTCAGACTAAACAAGTGTTCACCATTTAAAATATCATTATCAAAATATTTCTTTTAAATTGATTCTGCAATGATATAATAGTTCATATACATGAATTCATATACATAAATAGTTACATGAATTAAGGGTTTAACTATAAAGCCAAATCTACGGCGATTGAAACAAATCGATTAAGGCTTGGATATTAGTGTTTGTACATAGAATGTAAAGGGTAAACGGTGTAAGTAGTGTTGTGAATGTTTGTGATTATAAGTTAGAGTTGTCAGTCTCAAAGGTTGCGCCCATGAATTACCACCTTTATAGATCCTCAGTATGACTGTCAGTTGTTAGGACCGAGAATACCTGTGTTTGTACATCGAATGTAAGTTATCTGTAGAATGTACAATGCGTAATATTGAATGAGCATCTGTGATGAGGGAGAGTTTGCGTATGGATCCGTTAAACACAAGGCAACATCAGCTATCACCTCTCTATCACCATTGTTTAGTGATTGGACCTAAGAAACTTGTATTTGAAATGTAGATATTGAAATGTTATTGGTGTGATGTGTTGTATGTAGTGGTAGCTTGTGGCGTGAGCGGTTTTGTAAAGGGCTTGTGTTTGTAAGTTTTAAGAGAGAGAAGTAATAAGAATAATTAAGAAAACGCTGGTAGATTAAATTAAATATATTCTTTAAAGATATTTAAATGCTATTCAATAACAGAGTAATACTGAAATTACTGAATTACACAGCAATACAATTTACTGAAATTAGTTGGAATAAACTCTTACGTTTTAACTTATATCTAGCACTGATTCCTGAACTGTTCTGCTTCGGTGTCTGTTTCAGACTGTTCTTGTCTGAAAGCAAAATGCAGACTAATTGTTCGTTCAAATCTTCCCCTTTTGAGAAGAAGGGGTAGACAATGCTATCAAGTTCATGAACTCTAAAAGACAATAGTGGTCTTCTACCTGAAAAGTCCTTTTGCAAGGGAATGTTACATTTTTCTTGATATTTTTGATTATTTCAAATTAAATATATTTTTATATTTCTGGCATCCATCACAATATCTATATAATATGCAGTGTGTTAGTGTGAATATTGTGCTCAGTTAGAGTTGTTTGAATTTAGCTCTGCTAAATTCAAGAGTTGTAAACGTGATTACCTACTCTGCGGTCGTCTGTGTAAAAAGTAAGGTGTGAGTTTTAGTGTTATTCTGTTGTTTAGGGGTATTTACGTTTGTACATACAATAGACGTGTCTGTAAAGTATATAAAAAATCTTAGGGACGTCAAAATCCTTGAAGAAGTGACATTTTTAGATGTCAAAAGTTTTTACATTTCTAAGCGCTTGCTTTAACGGATAACCTTCCAAATTGTAATATATTTTCATTATGTCTACATTGGTGATTTGATTAATATAGTAATTTTTCAATATTTTACAGGAGCAAATGCCAAATACAAAGTCCAAACTTCCCAGGAATGTATCCTAGAAATGTAACATGCCATTATCATATATGGCAGAAAACTGTGCCAACATGTAAGCATGCTATGATTGGTATTAAAGACAACTATGTCAGATTAAGAAGGTATGTAAAGATGATTAATTTATATTTTTATTTATTTATTGTTAAACTTTTGTAAAAGTTCTTAGGAAATTGAAAAGCTATTTGTCATTTCCAATAAAATTCATTAATCTCAGATAAAATATAGATTGGCTATCAGGATTATTATTGAATTAAATGTAAAATTAAACGATACTCGATACTAGATTTGCTATTAAATCCAATCACATAAATTTATTAGACCTACACGACTATTTCTAGTACTTGATAATTAAAAAAAAATCTATTGCGATACACATATTTTCTCAATTTCTCACATGACTTTTTCACAATGTCTTCAGTCGCCGTGAAAAAAAAAATGGTTTGGCATCTAATTAACTAAAATGACAATTTAGATATAAGATTAAGGTTGCACTTTACCTACAGCTCCTGAAATCACTTTATCCAAAGAAATGTTTTAAATAATCATATTTATGAAACAAAAAATGAGTTGAATGAGAGCTTAGGAAGTCTACTAAAGTTATTTATTTATTCTTAGAGCTTGTTGCAGATCAACTTAAACGGAACTTTAACAGAACTTGTATTAATTTATTTTGAGAACTAGCATTACCCTACATGTCCTTTTGTTTACAATTTTTTTGTTTACTCTTACTGAAATTGGATTAAATTTTCAACATTAAGTTTTCTTTGGAATTATGAAAATAAGAAAAAAAATATAGAAACGTCTTTTTTGATACTTCGTTTGGTATTATAACCTGGGGAACCATAGACCTAGAAACACATTGTATTTCTTGAAATTCACTTTGTTCTTTTTTTTTTTACATTAATGTTTTAACAAAATATATTAATTATTACCAATTATGAAAATTAAAAATACCGAAAAGAGAAGAAAATACTAAACAAAGAAAAAAGTAAAATTAATTTGCCTCTAAAACTTAATAAAGTCAATAATTTTAATGAAGTGAACAAAAAGGACATTTGTGTAAACACTAAGTAATTACCATTCTTGAAGTTAAAAAGAAGAAGACCAAATAATATAACAGAGGGTAATTATTATTCATTCGAAATAAATTATTTCATTTTTATTAAAATTATATTATATTATTATTCGTTTAAACAAAAAATCTTATTTTCAATGGAGTAATCATGATATAAAACACATCGTTTAGTTTATTTAGAACTGTAACAGAACTTAATAATAATCATAATAGTGTTTAGGGAAGGGTATAGCTAAGTGGTTAGCGTACTGGACTCCCACGCGGAGGACCCGTGTTCTAGTCCAGCTGTGCTGCCCTTAGATTTTTTCTTCCTAGGAGCCTCTACTGCTCCTGTCCGGTGATGGACAGTGTTGTCTGTAACGAGAGAACCCTGTCCGGAGGCCGACAGTGCACTGAGAATGCTCCGGGCGCCACTGACCATAGATGTTTTGATGAGCCTTACATTACAAAAGAAAATAATGGTCTTTATTACATAAAAATGAAAATATAACAGAACTTGTATTAGTTCATTTTGGAACTAACATCCTACATGTCCTTTTTTTTTATAAAGCTTATATATTTTGTAATTACACTAACTGTTTGGAACAAAATTTATGCTTATTACACACTGATATGTTTAGATCAAGTTCATTCCCATGACAAACTGTCTACCCTTTCAGCTGAGAAAGGTTGCAATTGTATCTAATTATACTGCCTTGCTCTTATCTAATTTCTTTTAGACCGGTTCTAAATATTTTTACTTTCTCTTTTTATTTATTAAGCCAACCTTTAGTGGGAACGAATCTAATTTGGTTCTCCCTGGCTGCCCAGTAAATTTTTTTCCACAATTGATCCCACCTTATTAGGCTGTTTGGCACGGTATGTATGTAAGGGCAGCAGAAAGGATGGTTGTTCCTGTCCATTTGGCTGTCCTATGTCACAGCGTGGACAGGTTGACGTTTGTAGAACACTCCTATCCTTCATTCCTAGACATAATCTTGGTCATCTATCTGTTGTCATTGTCATTAATTTTTTAAAACCATCAATTTGCCATCCTTTGAATAAATTCAACTTCTACATGATTAAAGCATGATTTCCCTTAGTTATAGAGCCACCTAAAGAACGACATTGGTACACATTCATATTTTGTTACAATACTGGTTTATCCCAAATCTCGACAGCATTAGGACACTATTAAGTAAACATTATACAATAGTGGCATCCGATGCCACTATAGCAAAATAGTGTAACGATACCACAATAGTGATCCGATGTACAACAGATATGATTTGAAATGGGATATATAGAAGCAAACATAATTTAAAAGGTTTGAATAAAAATCGGATAATAGGAATATTTTTTTAGGTAGGAAAATACTTCGGTTCGTTATAATATAATAATAATAATAATAATAATAATAATAATTACGCCCCCCCATACTACAAGTATGACCCCCTGCCGGTGCTGGGAGACGCGTGGTGTCTCCTGTACTGGGACAGAGAGGTATTGACGGACCATGCCGTCGCCAACACCCGGCCGGATGTGATCTGGCATAACAAAATAACGGGCAGGGTGTGGCTGATTGATGTATCTGTCCCGGATGACGCCAACATAGCCCGCGCGTATACCACGAAATTGGCTAAATACAGGCTACTGGCGGCAGAAATATCTGCTGTATGGAGAGGGGTCTCCGGGGTGGAGATAGTCCCGTTGATTATTTCAGCCACGGGACTTGTGCCGCGGTCGCTAGGGGAGGGCCTCTGCATGATGGGAATCAGGAGGACCATCATATACGAGATGCAGCAGGCTGTGGTACTCCACACCTGCCGCATTGTAAGGGAAGTGCTAAGGAAACACGCCAGAGACTAGCACGGACATGTTTTTCTTTTCTTTTGTTTTAATCAGGACAATTATCCGGTTCCAGTAACAACCTAAGTACAAATACTGGAAACAGGTTCCTCCCTTGCCTGCGGGCCGCGAGGAATTTGGAAAAAAAAATAATAATTGTTTATTTATAATTTCATATAATGTACACAAATAGATGAAATAAAAAACAACAAAATTATAATTAACAATTATACTAATATACGAATTAATAACCATAATATTACCTTATTACACTTGTTGACAATAACCTAGAAACAAAAGTAACCTTTTCCTTAAATATAATAGTGTAACCTCCGGCATACAAGCATACATTGATCTCTGCTATTGTATATATTCTGTGATATAAATATAATTTAAAATGTACAAAAGACACAAGAAAATTTTCATATGTACAATACATTATTTACATACATGCAAATATACACTGTACAACACCCTCCCTGTACAAAGTAGAAGCAATAGTAGTAAGTTATGTAACCCTCTTCCTTTTTAAGTCGCATTTTATTGTATATTTCATACCACACAGTTTTCATTTATATTAAAACCTATGTTTTGTATCTTTGTCGCCCTGAAGATGGCAAGTGAATGCTAAAAAAAAAACCTAACCAAAGAATATTTTGCTGCCTTACAATAATAGGTCGAGAACATTCCAAATATTTTTTTAAGTTTTTCATTTTCCCTTTAAAATAAAAGGCCCTAATATTTTTCTTTAAAGTTAGTCTTTACTAAAAATTATGCCTATCACTACTTTATGGAACACTTTTCTTTGGAAAAATTAATTTTATTAGAGAGTTATGAGAGATAATTTCACATTATCCTGAAAAGAACATTATGATTGTTGCAGATTCCATCCTACGACACTCGACAGACCTATTATTGTAGGGTACAAATTATGTTATTGAGCCATAAGTTGTGAAAATTTTTTATTTTATTACAAAAGAAACATTGATATTTTTATTTCATTTTTTTTTTCTGTTTTAAATTTAATCCTATTCCTAAAATATTAAATGAAAATTTCTTTTCATACAATTTATATAAAATATGAAATATACATCATTGATTGATTCATTCCATCATCTGTATTAATATCAGGGGTAATTAGATTTGTTCCTTCTAAGTTTGATGGAAATTTGTCAATCAGAAAATTAAGATTAGTGGAAATCATGAGAATGTAGCACAACAGATTTTTAAAAAATATTTTTTTTTAAAGATACAAAGTTGGTGTGAATGAAACACTGGAGTAGCACAACGGGTCCATTAGAGGCGTAAGTGCTTTTACATTCTATGGAAGGTTCCAACTCTAAATTTGATTTGATTATTAGAACGGAATTTTACCATACGTCCCCCAATACAAATCGCCCTCTGGCAAGCCTTAGCCCTTCATGGGCTGTTGCGCCATACAATGGAATTTGTTCGCACTGTGTGTCACTATTATTTTTCCAAGGCACCAGTTTTTGAGAGAAAATACACTCAGTCACAAAAAATGGGATACAATTGCATTAATGAATGACATTTATTGCATAATCTATTTTTAATACAGTTCGCTAGTTAAATAATATCCTGCAGTGTTAATTTTTTCACACTAACTCTTGATTAGAATGATGTAAAAAATACAAAAAAAATTTAAAAATGAAAAAGAACAATATTTTGATAACTTTTTAATTTTTCTCATCTCCTAGTAGTACTTCGGTATTGCCTCCTTGGACAGGGGATGATATGGGGAGGCATCGATGCAATCAGGTTTTGAATGGTCTCTTATCGAACGGCATCATATTATTCTCGTACGGCAATGCGGAGCTGATGCAGAGTAGTGGGAGGCCAAGTTTCGAGTACTAACACACCTCTTTAGCATTTCCCATAGATGTTCTGTAGGGTTCATTTCCAGTGAACGTGCACACCCCAATCCGTCACATTTATATAGACTTCCTCTAAGAAGTGGGTGACAACTCTTAACTATGTGTGATCTGGCGTTATCATACATTAGCACGAAACTATCCCCAATAAATGGATCAAACTATACGACTGTCTCTAAAAGAACTTCTTCAACATACCTAGCAGTGATTTTCAACAACAATTAACTCGGTACCGGCCTCCAAACTTATCCCATCCCACATCATAATTGATTGTCCTTGAAAAGGAGCACTTCCGCTAGTAGTACAGTGAATGAACTCCCCCGCCTTCTCCACACACAAATTTGACTGTCTGAAGTGTGCAGACTAACTCCGATTCATCTGTGAAGGGAACAGCCCCTTGTTGCTTTACAGTCCAATGAAGATGCCGATTAGCGAAAGCTAACCTGCTTACACCTGATTAATGGTTAGTACTGGCCCTGATGCTGGAGTCTCCTAGCTAATACCTCTACTTCTCGCAATCATCTTCGAACAGTTTCAGAGCTCACGGTGATTCCGCGAAATTATAGTAAGTTATCCCTAAGCTGTGTGTAGCTGTTAGAAACCGATTGCACAGAAATGAGAGTGAATGAGATCAGTCGTTCCGATCTGTTGTTGTGACCGTTGTACGATCACTTCCGGCTCTCCGATATATACCGTATTTCCCAGTTCCCCTAAAATGTACGATTGCTCGATGAACCGTAGAACATGATAAACCTAAATATTCTGCCACATCCGTACGCTTATGTTCTTTCTCCGCAAGTACGACTAAAGAAATGAACATTTTTCTGCTAAAAAAAATGTACGGAATAAAGTAATTTAACGATAAAATTATTAATCATGTGGAATTAAAAAAAATCATTACGATGTTATTTCCAGACAAGAAAGCCACAATAAATGAATGTCTACTGTTCTCACTTTTTATTCTCAAAAAAGTTAGGAGTGTTGTAATTAACATTTATATTAGGTATAAACATAAATATACCAAAACTAATGCAAAGTATAGAGTTATTGTGTTTTTATATCGACAAATAATATGTGTCCCATTTTTTTTGAGGCAGAATATATAAGAAATTGCTTATGAAATCATAAGGTTTGATAATTTTACAATTAGTTTATTTTAGAATTAACTAAATTCTATGAAAAATATCTTATTAGAATATGGAAGCGAGACTGAACCTATTTTAATTGAATTATGGTCTTAAAAAAAAAAAATCTGCTACAACAGAAATTGAAGAATATAAAAATAAGTTTGAAAACTTGTCAATCTAAACGCAACTATCTTGTCAGCTGTTACTTAGCATATCATTTACATATTAAGTGGCAAGAGAATCGCAGAACGCTAATGTAAGTAAGGTGTGCCATCTACACTAGGTCAAGAAATATATTTAGGTCCCTTGAAAGGAAGAAATCGATGTTACTTTCTCACAAACAAGCCGGGCGATAGTAGAAAAAAAAAACACTCACAATTTAGGTGTTTTCTCACCAGTAGACGACGGTAGCAGCATGATTTGTCACACAGGATGTTGGAAATAGTTAAACGAGTTTAGTTATGCCAGAAAAATATTATTTTGTATTCAGGGTAAAAAAAAAAAGTAATTTATTGCAGTAAAACAAAACAGTAAGTGAAGAAATATACCATGAAAGTGATTAATTTCATCACGTTCATGTTTCTCAAAAGTGTTATGGGTATTTAGTGGGAGTGATGTAAACTTTGTTAAAAAAAAGTTTTAAATTACTAACTACCATTATTACAATAGAGGAAATTATCGAAAGAGCGCCCATTAAATACGTTGTTAAAAAATAAAAGGGTTTAGCAAAGTTGTTATATAAGTACAGTCAGTCAGACAGTGTGTACTTTAGTTTGTTATAGACATGCAAAATATATGGCAAAGGAGAAGTTTAGAATATTTGAGGAAAATTATATTTATAATTTGATTGAGTGTGTATGTATGTATGTACAGGTTATGAGAAAATTCTTTACAAAGATTATATAAGCGTTAATAGATGCTTCATTACCTCATACCCACACTCCTTCATTATTCACCAAATTGCCATTTAACTTTACTATCTTATTACTTTAATAAAGTTCCCTTTTTAACCTGGTAAAATCATTTAATTTATACCTTTTATTCTTCACATTAATTACACTTGATTAACATTATGTATTACCTAGATTATTACACGTGCTTACACTATAATGGAAGTATTAAAAAAAAAATATATATATATAAAATCTCTCTGCTAATTTGTTTAACAAAACATTAATTTTAATTATTAATTTAAACATGTAAAAAATAAATATATTGAAACAAACTTTACATTAATGGCGTATTAATGTTTTAGATAAGTGATAAAATTTCATTTAGGCAATAAATTTTATTATTCATAAATGAAACAAATATATTCAAAATTTACATTTATATATTACAAGATTTAATTTATTGTTTTTCATTAATTTATAATACAATAAATATATTTTACACCTTTGTTAATTTTGTATATTTACACAATGATAAACATGTTTTTGTTATCCCTCAACCCAACTCCCTCATTTCAGCCCTTCCATTTAATATAATAAAATAACTTGACGGAAGTAGGCAACATTTATTTATTTATTATGGGCTGACAGTGTGTGACATAATGACATGACTGTGATATCGTATACATATATAGTAATAAGATACAGTAAGATTTATACTTGTGTACGAAGATACTTTTTTATTTACCCTTTATTAAAATTTTCACAAACTTTCAATTGTCTGAATTAATATTGATACTGAATAGTAATTGTCGTTGAAACTCACTAAAAAAGTTTTTATTTTTTTATTTTCCTACGTCGACTCTGTTCCCATTTTCTTTCGGCTAGTACAGTATTAGTTTCCAGTGTGCGTCTATTCAATCCGGCACAAGTCATTACGTGGATAGCATCCATTTCCGCACCGCTGTCATAAAGCGGACAGGTCGGAGATGGTTTAACTCCTATTCAGTGGAAGTGGGCCTGCAGGTAATCGTGCCCAGTGGCCACTCGGAAGGTCGCCGTGAAGACACTGCATGGAAGGTCGTGAGGGATTGGGTCTTGTAATAATTTCTCCCATTTTCTTCCAGTAGCTTTATTTTTCCAGACGATTTCTACACCTTTTCTTTCATTTTATGGATTTATTTCTCTAATCGCTGGTGAAACGTTGCTGGACCTTGAGGCTCCGGAAGCTGGCTACCTTCCTTCGCTAGCCTGTCTAATTGCTCGTTGCCCAGAATGTCGCAGTGGCTGGGGGGCACCTATTGGAAAACAACCCTCTATCCTTCTACTATTAATTGGCTTACTAATTTTCTACTAAAAAAGTTGCTTGTGACATTTGGCCGACACAATTTTATAGATAACATATTTTTATAAAGATCATTAATAAATATTAAATTGTGGTAATAGGTTAAATTTGTCTTTACTTTTTTTGAATTTGATTGTCTTTATTTGAATGTAATTATTATTTATTGTTTCTTTACAAAGGGGCATAAAACATTAAAATTATGGGATAGGGGTTTAATTGTGGTCGTCTCATATAGGAAATCGTTTCACACCCTGGAGTCGCAGAATGAAGTGCATTTGTTGCTGAAATAGTCTTTAAAATGAAGAGTTTATGAAGACCCAAGGAAGACTTCTTATTTAGAACATGGACGCACATATGATCTTCTTCCTCACTTACGTGGGCAAGGTGTAAAGTTCTCGCCCTAGTAGTGAAAATAAGTTTTTTTTATTTGATAAATGCATTTATTACTCAATGTAGTCTCTTTTTAATTCCATACACTTTGTCCAACGTTTCTCCAATAACTGGATTCCGTCTCTAAAGTGCGATATCAATTTACCGCTCCTGTCACCTATTTATTTGACCCAAAACGTTTTCCACCCACAAATTTCTTAAGGTTCAGGAATAGATGAAAGTCAAAGGGAATCTGGCGAATAGGGAGGTTGTTCCAACAATTCATACTATTTTCCTACTGCCAAAGCGCCTTTGTGGGCGGGTACATTGTCCTAATGAAAGAGGATTCTGCTTCTTTTGCAAACCAGGCCTTTTCTCTCTAATTTTTTCATCTGGCTGGTCAAGAAGATGTGGATAGTATTCCCCATTAATTGTTTGACCCTTCGACAGGTAGTCAATTAAAAGAATCACTTTCGAATCCCACAAAACACTAGGCATAAACTTTCTAGCTGACGCAATTGTCTTTGCTTTCTTCGGTGCAGAACCACCGGCTTCTACCCACTTCTTGGACTGTTACTTGACTCAGGTGTAAAGTGGTGAACCCACGTTTCATCCATCGTAACAAATGGTCGCAGAAAATCGGTAGGATTCTTTTTAAAATGGCACAAACATTGCTGAGAAACTCGATTCCTCATTTGTTTGTGATCAGCATTTCACAAATGCGGCACCCAGCTTGCACAAAGCTTTCTCATACTGAGTTCTTCTTGCAAAATGTGCCGTACCTTTCTTCTCAGTTGCTTACAGCCTTAGCTTTCTCATTCACCTTTAATCGTCGATCATCTAGACCAGTGATGGCGAACCAACGACACGCGTGTCAGTGCTGACATGCGAGCTCATTTTTGGTGACACGCATCTTCAAAGATAAAAAATTTCATAATTCAAAAAAATCTTTTTTTTCTGATAATGTAGCTCATATAGTTAGCAACTCTCTCTGTTTACTACATATTTTGTGTTTAGTTTGTTTCATGGAAATTATAAATACCGATTAACATTTTTTTAATTTTATCCCTGAAAAAGACAATAAATTTGTCGAAACGTTGGAAAAGATTTAAAAAAAAGTGTACATTTTATTGACCGCTCCTCGAGATCTCCTTTAGTTGTTTTGCTAACAATTCTTTAGTTTTTTCATCCACATATTTTTGTGAGACATTGTTCTCAGCATTAAATAATATTAAGACAAACAAACGGAATCGGTTAACAGATGAAGTCAGTGGCGCTTGCTTGGCCTTGAAATGTACCAAGTATAAACCCGAAATAGAAGATTTAGCAGACAAACTTCAGCACCAAAAAAGTCATCAGAGACTTTTTCCGTGGTAGCCTGCTTCATTTTGTAGTCATCGACCGGTTTCGGTCGTTCGCCCATCTTCAGGATGCGTTTTTCAGACAGTGTGACAACACCGACATGCACAGAGCAAACTTAGTTTTCACACTCAAGTTTGCTCTGTACAAGTCTGTGTTGTCGCACTGTCTGAAAAACGCATCCTGAAGATGGGCGAACGCCCGAAACCGGTCGATGACCACAAAATGAAGCAGGCTACCACGGAAAAAGTCTCTGATGCTTTCCAGCTCTGCGGAACCAACCACCACGCCAAAAAAGTCACTAATTTTTCATACATATTTATTTTCTAATTGTATAAATTTATATTGTTTTTCTGTTTTTGTTCAATTATATTTTATATATATATTACTTGTTTTTGTATGTTAAATGTCAATGAAATATGTAAGACAAGTCTCTAAATGTAAACTATTGGTTACATAATTTTGGCTTTTGTATTTTAAATGGCATTAAACAAATAATTAACTTGATGAGTGACACGCCACGAGAATTATGTTTCTATTTTTCAAAATTTTGACACACCGAGCTCAAAAGGTTCGCCATCACTGATCTAGACTCATGTTGTGTATCTTCTCGATATTTTCTTTGGTAGTTGCAGTTTTTGGTCGTCTTTCACGTGGATCATCTTCAATCGATGTATATCTAAACTCAGCTACCCATTTTTTTACTGTTGATAAGGAAGATCCAGACCCCTTATACATTTCCACCAACTTTGAATGAATTTCTGTTGGCGATAAGCCATCTAAAACGAAGAATTTTATGACGAAACAGCATTCAAGTTTGTTCATTTTTTCTAAAACGAAGAATTTGATGACGAAAGAGTATTCTAGTTTATTCATTTTGTCAAAAGTAAACAACACGTTTAGTTTAAACAGCCGTATAAAACAAACTGTTTGTCTGATTAAATTCACATTTGGTATTTACTTTTGCAACAAGTGTGCTATCATAACAAAACTGTAATTTCATTTATAACAGTGCCATCTATGGGCTAGGCCGAAAAATTTTCACTTTGCCCTAGTAGAACATGGTGATACGTTCATATGATCTTTCTTCTTCATTATGGACTTTTATTAGGTTGTTTTTAGTTTATAGGTTTTTATGGGCGACGGAAATTTCTGCTTTGAGAATCGATCAACATCGTCTATTAAACGGAGTTGGTAACCGTTTCGATGAACAGTATTGAGTATGAAGAAAATTAAAAGTATATCTGTTTTTTGTTTCTCTTAGAGGTTAATTCAGATTAAGAGTGAGAGTTAAAAACAAAAAATGGTTTAGAATTATGCATTATTACGGAGTATGATACATAACTAGAATAGAAAGGAAGACAAGAACATACATAGTAGAGTGGCGTGGAAAAGCTGTCTGTCCAGACATTCATTCCTTTATCTTTACATACGTTGTAGATATGACAGTCTTATTGAAATAGCTTACCATGTTTTCACACAACCTAGTTTAGAAAACAACTATTATAGTTTTATTATTTTGCATTCATTTTAATAGAATTTTATTTGGTAATGATACAGTCGTAATTTTATTTCAATGACTTTTTTCTTGTTCATTTTATAATAATCAGTAATTAAAATCAAATTTATTTCATGAAATACTTCAAATTTAATTTATAACAGTTTTAATTTCATGTGAAAAAATTAATTAATGAAAATTCTCTATATTATTGGCGTTTAAAAATTTGCTTGTCTTAGTTGCTATATTATTTCATGAACTTTTTATCAAATGGCGAAATATATTGTTTTCATAATGAAATTGAAATTATTCATCATGGAAATATTATAAAAATGATGAAAAACATTCCTGTCATCATATTACATTATTATTTTTTCAAAATTGAATATTAACAAAAAATAGGACTCACACAACATTCTCTTATTGCAGTTTACAAAATTGAATTTACAAATGTTATAGCTAGTTTACCGAATTTAATGAAATTCGTCGCTGGTTTTTTTTTTATAACTGAAAAAAATTCAAATTTATTCATTTCTAATTAATTTTGTTGGTATAATTGTATAAACAACTAAAGATAGCATTTTAGTGGAAAACATATCGCTACGCCTCCTCCAAAAGTCCTCTTAAATGAATTTTTCCGGAGAAATGTTTCTAATATAAGTTTTAGATCTTTGTATGAAGTGGATATACTAAATTTAAAAAAAAAATCGTTGGAATTATTTTATAGAAAATCGCAAAATGTGAAAAAACGATTAAGTAAAATGACTTCCACGGTTGTGGAATTTTGGTTGTGGAAAACTTCCTGTCGGATCCCCATGGTGATACCTAAACGGAATAACAAAGTTTGAACTTTTTGCGATTTTTTGGTTTTTGAGCTATGCTGTTCACATACATACATACACACACACACACACACACACACACATACAATTTTCTAAAAACTGGGCATTCACATTGCTATCTTCTCTGACAGTCCGGCCACACTGATTATTGCTTAAGATTTGAATATCGCTTAAGATGGCAAAAATATTGTAACCTAAAAGTATAATTAAGAAGGGTTTCCAATAGATATACTGATACTAAAACCAGCTATTCTTATATAGATGCCAGCTCCTACATCAGCATAGATCTTGAAGCCAAAAAAAAAAAAACCACGATTTCATTTCTCCTCGTTCACGACGTTAGCATGGTAATTAAGATCAAGTTCGAAATTGTTCCACTGAAATTGGATTTAGGTGGTGAGACTGATGCAACAGATATGAACACAGTTGATAATTTCTTTCTAATTACCCGATTATCTTGGAGTGCCCAATTGTATGTGAGAGTGAATGGCCAGTTCCACTTTAGATAATTTTTCTGTTTATTCTTCCCTTCTCTAATTGATGACCCGTTGATGTTCGGATCTATCAACGGAGTTGTGCAAGTTGTGGATGCTGTTACAATCTTAAATTTGAATAAAAGTTGTTGGTGGAAATTGTGAAACATCATCATCATCATCGTGCGCCTCTTCTACCGCCTTGGCAGTGTGAGGCCCCCTTCATCTTGTACATTTTCCTCCACCCTTCTCTGTCTTCCACCAATGCTCTCATATCCCCCCTACGCAATTCCTCTTTTCGCGCACGCTTCTTTTACACCCTCTTCCCACCTGCGTCGCGGACTACCCCTTCCTCTCCGTCCCTCTATACCTGTGCTTCATATGCCATTCTAGCCGCTCTATCGGAATCCATCCATAGAACATGCCCGAACCAGCGCAGCCTATTTTCTTCTATTATTTCTTCTGGTAGCTGTATATTCAAGTTGGATCTTATTATGGCATTACGAACCCTGTCCCTTCTTGTCTTCCCCTCTATCTTCCTCAAATACCTTATACCAGTTGCCTGTATTCCACTTTTATCTTCTTGGTCAGTGTCCAGGACTCCGATGAGTAAGTGAGTATAGGGAGGAATGTTGACCTATAGAAAGCTTGGTTTTCTTAGACACCTCCCTGTTACTGAGGAAACCCTTCCTGACCGCGCTAAACATCCTACCTGCAGCACCTGTTCTTTCCCTAATTTCTTCGCCACGCATCCATCCTCGCTTAGATGCGCACCTAGATACTTGAACTTCGTGACCTGTTCTAGCTTTTCTTTTCCTATTTTAACCACCCCCATTATTCGATGCGGCTTCTTCCCTATACGCATAACTTTCGTTTTGCTGGAGCTGATCTCCATATTAACTTTTCCCAGCTCCATTCTGAGAATAGCCAAATTGTAATTGAGGTCTCGGTCATTGTTAGCTAGTACCACCAGGTCATCCGCAAATGCCAAAAGGGAGTACTTAACTTGTTGCAGGTTTCTATAGCCCAAATGAAAGCTGCGCATTTGGGGCTTGGAAGCTCAGATGTGAAACATAATAAGAGAAAGATGTCGTCAATGTTTCTGACCAGTTTTTGTTTCTTCTTAGTGTCTGTATTAGATATTTCATAATAAATCGTTTAGATTTCTCACCATACAGTCAGTGTTACCGATTAATAGTGGATGTTGCAGATGGAATTTTATGCGGATGAAGAAAGTGCTGTTGATGATTTTTCATGTAATAAAACTTAGCCATATCTGACGACCATACAGGTCAGAAGTCTCCGTTCTCCAATAATTGAATCAAATAAACTTATTTTTTTATACTTCAAAGGGCATTTTACTAAGTGTTAAATTCACTGCTTAACCTTTCTTTTATTTGTGTTAACCTGAAATATATACTCCAAAAACAGATGAATATTCTTCGTTTTGACCTTAGATTATCTGATTCGGCCGAAATGTTACGCAAATTTGAGATATTTTTTTCATTTGCAAAAGAAACTGACCGATTTAATCAGATATAAAATAAAATAAAGCAATATAGTAATTTTATAAAACTTTATTAATAAAGAGTGTTATTATGTACGATATAAATTATTGGAGATTAATCTGACGGCAGGCAAGTATCATTTAGGGAAGGTGATGAGTTGTGAAGAGAAGTGTACCACCAGCAGTAGGGAGAGGGAGATGGTAGAAGTAAGATGGCAGGATATTACACTTTACGTACAGTGACAAAGTGGGAGAGCATATATATATATATATATATACAGGGAAATTGTGAATTTACCACCGTCCGCTCGTCACAAGTTAGTAGTAGCGCACAGTCCAGATGTGTGTCGTAATGAGGAACCGACCAACTTTATCCAACCTAACTGCCATCCTATATCACATCCTTCATTCCTCCCTCTTCCCTATCATACCGGAATCAATAAAATATTTCTATCAAGCGACACGTCCGGTTTTTCCAACAAAGGAAATTTGATTTCGCTGTCTACATATATAAAAGAAAAAGTTTTGTCATTCTGTTGCTATAAGACTGTCTTTGTAAGCAATAAATATACAATTACAATAAAAAAAAACAAAAAACCCTAGTTACACACATTTAATGGACCTCAAGGAACTGGATATTGCGTTTCATTTCTTGTCTTCTTGGTTTTATTTATTATCAAAAATGTTATTTCTACATATTCCCAGTAAGAGAAAATATAACGATCGTCGCAGATTTTCGAAATTGGGTTTTCATCGGAAATAGACGTGTGTGTGTGTGTGAAAAGAATATCTCAAAAACGAAAAGTTGCAGGAAGCTCAAACTTGGTATTCCATTTTTCATATTACCACTCCTATTATACACGAAGATTTCGGGCAAAATCTTTCAACCGGAAATGTGTGCGACCTTACTGAATGGAATTTTTTCAGTTTTGTGCGATTTTCTCAAAAAATGGCTCCAACGATTTTTTCTTCAAACTTATTATATTAATTTATAAATATTAAGAGCTACAATATTTATTTAAAACATTTCTCTGGAAACATTCGTTTAAGACAGGTTTCGGGGGAGGGGGGTGTGGGGTTATGTTTTCCACTAAAGTGCTATATTAGTTTATTATATCATTTTGTCATCTATATAATAATTTAATTACAATGAAATGTGATGTGAAAATTCCGTATTAAAAGCAAATTGGTTCACCGGAAATGGTGATCAGGTTTTCCAGTTTTCTGTGATTTTCTACACATAAAAACCGACGGTTTTAAAACATTAACAGGAATTATAAGTGTGATTGTCATTTCAGTAGATTGCAGTAAGAGAAAGTCGTGTGAGTGTTTCACACCAGATTATTTTCATCTCATTATTTTCCAATCTTAATTTTGAATATTGAATAAAAATATTGAAATAATCCAAAGAAAGGCCAGTAAGATTCAGGAAAAGATTCAAGAAATTTAGACATTCTTACGACTTTCTCTTATAGTAATTACTGTAATTAATAAATATTCTTCAAATCTGGAATTTTTACTAAACACTTAATCGCTCTTAAAATATCACATAAATATAGACGTGGGGAGGGAGAGAATCATAGGTTTTACTTGTTTGTACTTAGGATAAAGCTACGTACAGTATGATGACTGCATTAGAGATACATTGAAGAGTTTAATCTTAGGTCTTACGTCTTCCACAACGCTTTTAAAAGTCAATGTTTTATCATTGAAAATCCCCCCCCCCAAACTATTCTATAAGATGCAATTCCTCCAAAATTAAATTTTTAGTCATTCATTTAATGGAACATTTCAGATGATAGCACTGTAAATTGTACTGAAATGACCCTTAGGTAGAAGAAAGGTTTACGTTGAAGCTTCTTCTTCAGTAGCACAGCAATCAATTCCATAGAAAAAAAAGTTTCACATCAAAGTGATCGGCAAAAATGTGTATGATTAGCGTGCAAAGTTCGTAAAAAGAAAATTAGAAAAGACGTATTTAAGAAAGATGGATTTAGACGGACATACTGTGAATGACAGGCAAGTTTTCGTTTTGAATATATTGTTCACAAACACACACAAAAAACATATACACACCTAGGGGGAAAGGGAGATTGACACATATATTTCCAATACTCAAAAAAAACCAAATCGATAATTTGATACGATAGCAATATAGCTGTAAAAGGCAAATCAGTTAAAAAGGGAAAGTCTCAAATAGAAGAAAAAAAGGAATATCTGCATCACACATTAGTGTATTCCTGCGAGAATAGTGGAGGCTAAAATAAATCAGTTCGACACCTATAATAACTGCAGACAAGAGAGCGGTGACGGTACCTATGAAGAATCGAGTGAAAAAAAAAGTCAAGAGAGATTTCATCATCAGGAATTACAGGCCTCAAGCAAAGTTCACAGAAGAGAATTTCCTGTAATTGCTGGATGTGACTTTAGAATTAGCTTTCGAATTAATTAGGGTGCTTATATATTTCATGTCAAGCTTAAAACTTGACTTGACAAACTGTGGTTTGCAAATAAGTTCAACAATGGCAGTAAAGGTACTACAGCTTTTTGACTTAAACGATTGGTTGGATTAATGGAAAACCGGGCAGACATTTTGTACACTTAACAAAGCCATAAGGGCGTTTGGCCATAACGATTTGGTAGAAATATTTGGCAGTTGTTTGACACATCGCTTTAGTCAGAAAGTAAATCTATATGTTTTAAGTGAAGCGAAGTTAAGATTAACAAATAAAGTTCATTTAATTAAATTTTTAGGTAATAAAACAATATTTTGAATGTAAAAAAAAAAAAATTGTTCAGTACCGTATTCGCATTTCGAAAAGGAACGAAAGATCTCATGATAGAAATTACAATTTATATGGACCCAACTGTGCTAATTAATGGAAAGAAAGCACACCAGAAATACAAAATCTGCGTTTATGAAAAATTATTTGTTCTAATAATTACCTTTTGGTCAAATATAAGGTGATAAATTTGTTTTAATTTATTTACTTACTGCATCCTAGGCTTTTCCCTAGCTACTAAGTCAAGCGCCTCTCTTCAACTTTCTCTGTCCCCACCACAAATCACCGTCCTTCAGACCAGGACCTGCCATCTATCTTCTCCCCCTAGTTCATCACTGCAAAGTTGCTTCTGGCCGCAGCCCTCTTTTTTCCTCCATCCCTCAGGAATCCATTCTAATGCCCTTTTTAGTGCTCTTTTTGAGGCTATACTTTTAACATGGCCGAACCAGACCAACTTTCTCTTCACTTCACTCTGTCTCCCCAATATTCTCGACTATTCCCATTTCTTCTCTCACCCTCTAATTCATAATCTTAACCATACTAGTTTTACGAATCTACCTAAGCCAGAAATCCATTTCCATCTTCTTTAATTTCCTTCATAACTTTAGCGTTGCGGTCCAGATTTCTCGAACAGAGAGGAGTATTCCAACAATTATTTATTTATTCTTTGTTTAATAGTTCGTACTCCAAAAGACAGAGTGCCATCCTTGTAGCCTTGTTTAGTTCACCAATCCGATCTCTGCATCTTCAACTTTGATTCCTATCCCAAATATTTCAATTTATTTCCCTTCCCTCCAAGCTTGAAATCATCCGTTTACAACAATCTATCGCGTAGATTGGCTGAATAGCTAAAATCATGGCGTTGGGGGGGAAAAAAAGAAGAAAGAATTTTATAGTTGATCAAGTGATTTTTTTTTTTTAATAATATTGCAGGCTCTTAAAAGTGAGATGCGATCAGGAAGTGAACAGAAATATATGATTTTAAATGATAAAATTATGAAGTATCGGCCAGGTCATGTGCGGGTTGCAACGTTAAAAATAAGCATCTTTAATTTATATCAATTTTATGAGAAACTGCCAGCTCAGATGATTTTTTTTCAAATTTAAAACGAAATAGGACATCAGAAATATTAACTACATTTAAATGGTGACTAGACAACTCTTCTTAATCTTAAAACTGATTAAGAAAGTCGCTACATCAATCATTCACAAGCATTGCGATTGAGATTGAAGTGTCGAAATTTATTTTACAAGGAAAATACAATTTCTGAGATCCGAAATAATGTTTTTAGTAAATGTCTTTTAGTCACTTTGCGTCTGTGTGTGTGGGTGTGTGTGTGTGTGTTGTATAAGAGAGAGAGAGAGAGAGAGAGAAAGAGAAAGTGAGGGAAAACAAATTTAAATTAATTTCGATTTCCTCGAAAACAGCTTCAACGATTTCCTTAACTATACTTTATGCGACTTTACCGAATTCATTTCCGGAAATTCTCGAATATGGCTCTAGAGATTTTCTTCAAACTTCGAAATGCTAAACTGTAACTTTTATTTGAGAATTTTTTTTTTTTTGAACGCTTATCTATGTGTATAGGTCATTGGTACCTGGAGCCAACTCAATAGTAGTGCCAGCTTTCGAACAGTAAGGCTCTAGAGTGTCCTAGAAAGAGAAAATCCAGGGGCAGTACCGTTTGGACTCGAACTCGGGACTTCCACTTGCGTGTCCAGCACACTTCCACCGAACTTATTCCTTAGCTATAGAAATATTTTATTTAGAAGATCTAGAAGACCATTCACTTTTATTTAAGACATTTGACTGGGAAAATTAATTTCACGAGTAAGCAAAAAAATTAGTTGGCTGGGGCCAAAGAAGAAACTTTTTATTTTTAATAGTTTCTTCTTTGGCCCTAGCCAACTAATTTTTTGCTTGTTTGATTAACAACGGCCAAACATAACTATTGTTTTTAGTAATTTCACGAGGTTTCTAGGGGAGGTGAAATGTTAATTTTCTTTTCTCCAAAGCCTCATTTCTGTACAGTATTCTACTATGTAATCTAATCTAATCTAAAACTCGGGGCCTCCAAGGAGCTTCATCAGTTAGGCCACTGCTGGGCCCATTGAGCACTCCATAGTATGCCTCACGTTATTAACCCTCTATCATTAAAAAACGCCAGGGCCGAGGCGAGTGAAATTTCTGATCCCGCCTTCAGCTCCAGAATATGGGCGCCAATTTCAGGAATCGCTGCGAGCATATTGTACGCATTCTCCAAGAAGGTGAAACGGTGCCTCATCCTTTTGGCCGCTTTCTTGCAAAGTGGGTCCGCAGAGAGACCCATATTATGATGATGCTTCCTTAAAACTGCTGCTCTGTAACTAGGGCATAATTCTCCTTAGCTCCACCTTTGTTCTACCGAGGAGATAGGTTGCGCGAGTCTTTGTGGGGAGGGGGGGTCCTCCAAGAAAATCTAATATAGGTCCCAATATAAGGTATGTTTCCGTGTTAGCTATTTTTCAATGGCCCCCACCGGCAGTCTGTACAAGATGGCAGAAAGGTTGGTATGGCGTCCTCCTTTGCCAGTCTGTCGGCCTCTTCTTTACATTCTACTGTGTATATAATGAATTAAATGCATTGCTGAAATTACGATTTCGTACTTAATCAGTTTAAATGGAAATGCAACCTTACTGCTGAATTGTTTTGTGGATGTTCTTTAAACTTGGAATGCTAACCTATCACTTTTATTTGAAACGTTTTGTTGGAAATGTTGATCTAAAGGAGGTCCTCGAGTATCTATGACGTTAAGCTTACCCCCAAACTGTTTCAAGTTTTTATGGGATCACATTACGCTGTTCAGTTGTCTACAAAATTTCAAATAGTTTTGATAAAGTCCTAACTGTACAACAAGATAAAAGTTTGAAGAAAATTGTCATTACGATTAGTTAATAATGTCAATTAAAAGCTGTCAATGTGCACTCAGATTTATTAATAAATCATTAATATTGTTTACCATTGTTTCTTCTCATAATTATTTGTTTTATAATGAATTTTATTTTCTATTATTTATTTCCTTTATCTGCTTTGTTTTGTCTTGTTTCACTGTCGTTAAGTTAGCTTTATTGTTACTTGAAATTCACTTACTAGTCCCATTAATAAATTCCTAGGATTTATTTAAACGATCACAAAAATCCCCGAATATGTAATGAAGAATATTTTCTATTTAGATGCGGTAACATGCTTTCAATATCTGGTTTGGAGTGTTGATAAAAAAATGTTTTCTCCAACAAAAATAAAAACAATCAATAAAATGTCGGAAACTTTTATATAGAACAGGATGAGATTAGCATAATATTATTGGTAAATATGAGGGAACCAACAAGTACGCCGCGCGCACTACCTAATATCTCCATCCAGCCACCTTCTAATATTCAATTGCTTTTTATATTTATTTATTCATTTTTTTTAAAGAAAAAAAACAACTTGGAAGCTCAAAGATTATATTATTTAACGAAAATTGTTACCATTTTTTCACATTTTTATATACTAAGGTTTATTCTATTTTTTGACACTTTATATATATATAGTAGGTTATATTTAACAAAGAACTATATTTTTTATGTAAGATGCATAAAGTGAATATTTTATTGTGAATGGCATGTGAGAAAAAGCTGTTAATGTATTTTTTCATTACTTCACCTTCGTCTTATTGTTCACCTTAATTAAATTTCCGTAAAGTATAGTGGATCTTCTTCACCCTCCTATTAATGGGGTAACCAAGAATCTATACATATATACTAGTAGATACAACCTCTCTGCATACATATACAAATACACACACACACATACATACATACATATCTCTTATACGTAATATAATGTATAATTAGTAGCAACCAACCCAGCTAACCACTGGTAAGATTTCAACTTGCATTGAATGATGGATAAGTGGTTGATGGAAAGATTGAATATAAAATGTAAAACTCGTTGAATGTTCAACGACTTGTTTTTTTTTTTTTATGGGAGGGGGGAATGGGACAATTTTTTTCCTTTCTTTCAACTGCTTAAGAGTAGTATTGACGGTCATATCTTAACTTTCGAATTCCACTTTACTTTGGGAATGCATGTTTTCAGGCCCGACTTATTTTTCAGAAATTTATCCCCTTCCTTTCTTCTCGACGGAAACTGGTGTGTGTGAGAGTGCGTAGAGTAGAGCGAAGCGATATTATGCAACTAGAATACCTCGAAAAATGACAACAAATTATCATCTGATTACACTTACGGGATCTAACGCGAAGGATTCAGTTAAAGTCATTAAACAAATTTATTATTTTACTGATTTTTTTTTTTTTTTTTCAAGTTTTCCGCTGTTTACTCGAAAATGGCTTCAATGATTTACATTTTTAACTTTTTATTTTTTGTTTATTTTATTAAGAAATTCACAACTACAGACAGTATAATAAGTGCATATGATAGTAGTCACATAAAAGGGCGTGAAAGTCTTGTTAGGAGATGCCACCCAGTGGAGGTACCCCCTAAAGATGACTAAAAAATGCTAACATGAAGTTAGGTGCTCGCGGGGCGAGTGACGTTTCAGTTTCCTGGAAGGGTTGTGTGGGATAGAAAGAGAAGATAGTTTTTGGACTAAAGGGTTAGAATGGTTGGATGTGCTTGTAACGTGCTTTAAATTTAAACCGGGTATATTTATTATTATACATAGATAGCTCTATCTCTTTCATTTGAAACAAGAAATTTCATGGGAAATTGAGTTTAGGAGTATTATAGAGCAGCTGCAATATTAGATTTATCATTCAACTGTCATTTTAGTAAAATATTTTGTATAATAATAAGGGCATTTAAAAAACATCCAAATTTAGGAGAAAATGTTTTAATTAGATCTGTGAAAATTCAGTAAGAGAAAGTCACGTGATTAACAGAACAGCCTTGTTTTTTCTTATTGTTAGTTTAAAATCAAGTTTATATTCCACTGTTTTAGCATTAACAAAAGATGCATGATTGTGATAAAGTCTTTGCGTGATATCGTTATAAATAAAAGTCTAGACTATAGTTCCGACATTTTTATTAATAAGTATAACTATTTCTAACAATATTGAGAAATGTATTCATAAATTATATGCAATCTTAAAAACTGCTTGACTTTTTTAAATTGATGATAAGAAAATTTTACACTATAATGAAATAAATCTAAAATGATTGTTATAATACACCAATCGCAAGAGAAAGTAAAGAAAATCTAATGTGAAACACTCACAATACTTTCTCTTACTCCAAATTACATAGTTACATAGTCTGTAGTTTTTCGAACTCTAAATATATAATGCTTCTTCTTATTATAATTTATTTGTTTAATTGCACTAATAATTAGTTTGATTCCTTTTTTTTTATGTTGTTGCGAGAAACTACGATTTTTATTGAATTAGTGCATGCTTAAATTTCCTTTCTTTCAATACTTTATGGATTGCGCCACATTCATAAAATGAATATAAAGAATAGCTAAAAAGTTCAGATCTAAGAAAAGCTTTTTATCTAAATATTATGAATTTCTTCCAGAAATTTTTGTGGGTATTTAACATCAATTTTATTTTGTTCCATTAGTATAAACGGCCATATATAAAATGGCTGATCTTGCATTTCTGCCTAATTCACTTTTGCTTTCTTTTTCAACAATGGAATGAAAATGCTGAAGTTTTTTCTTTATAGCTAACATAAATTATATAAAGCAGTAAATATTAATGTTAGAAATAATTTGGATTTTGCATTTTTTTTTATAAAAAAAATTTCATAAAATTGTACAATTTGATAATTTATAAAATACTTTCGGAGGGAAAATTAGTAAAAGAATTATGAACTAATTTTATTACTTTTTATTTTAACTACTATTACTAAAATTATTTTTATTAATAATATTTTTCATTTATTATTTTTATTACTATTACTATTATAATAATTATTATTACTTATTTATAAAATTGTAAAGCCAATCATAAATTTAGAATGATCATGCGGACCCCGCCCACATTTGACACCTTTTCTTCTACACTGTGATTGGCTAATTATTTATAGTTAATTATTTCTATGAAAAATCTTGTTTAGAATTTTTTTTACTAATTTTTCCTCCATAGATATTTGATAAATTACCAAATTCTGCAACAAATTTTTTTAAAGAGAAAAAGTGCAAAAACTCATTTACAGTTTTATATAATGAATGTGGGCTATAAAGAAGAAACTCAGAATTAGAATTTTCATTCTATTGTTGAAAAAGATAGCAAAACAGAATTAGACGGAAATGCGAGATAAGTCCGCCATTTTGTATTTATAATATAATTAAAAAACTCAAATGGAAATGGGCGGGTCATATTGCCAGGATGGACAACCCATGGACAAAAAGAATCTTGGAATGGTGTCCTATATAAAAAATCCAAAGGGTTGGTCTCCAGAAGAAGCGTTGACGTAACGACATTAAGCAGTTAGCTGGCGTAAATTGGTTACATGTAGTTCAGAACAGACAGGAATGGAAAAGACTGGGAGAGGCCTTTGCTCAATATTGGGCCTAGTTTCACCAATAGAGACTAATTACGGACTTACGATTGTTTCTGAAAAGTTCTATATGTTATTTCACTGTTTTGGTTAAATTGTATTTCTGTTTAGAAAAGATTTCTTCTATTACTTTCTCTTATTTTTGTACTTTCTCTTACTGTTAGTAAGAGGAAGTACTGTAAGCGTGTCAAATTTTCGATATCGAGTTTTCACCGGAAATATCCGTTTTAAGGTCCAAAAAAGTGGTTTTTAGCAATTGGCCTGTGTGTGTGTGTGTGTGTGTGTGAGAATGACGAAAAATCGCAGTATGTTCAATGTAATATTTCGTTAAAGTGCTACCAGGAGACCTGAGAATAAGCTTTTCGTAAAAATCGTTCAACCGGAAGTGCCACTTTAATGAATGGTTTTCTCATTTTTTTTTTTATTTTCTCGAAAACAGCTCAAACGATTTTCTGTAAACTTTACATATCAATTACACATACAAAAAGCTAAAAGTATTACTTTACATATCAATTGCACATTCAAAAAGCTAAAACTATTACTTTACATATCAATTACAGATTCTAAAGCTAAAACTATTATTCGAAACATTTCTCCGGGATAATTCATTGAAGACCAGTGGGGTGTTAGGTTGTCCTCTAAAGTGCTATTTCAGATTATTGCACATTATACCATTTAAGTAATATTAATTATAATTAAATATGTTGTTGAAATACCGAGTTTCAAGAAAATAAGATGACCTGAAGTGCGTTTTTACTGAAAAGTATTTTTTAGTTTTCTGCTATTTTCTCTAAAACGGCTCCAACAATTTTCTTTAAACTAAGCATGTGAACTACACATAAAAAGAGCTACAACTTTTATTTGAAACATTTCTCCGGATAAACTCATTTAAGCGAGCTATTGGGTGAGGAGTAGGGTTCTGTTTTAAAGTGCTATCTTAGTTGATTATACAATTTTACCATCTAGACAAAATCAATTAGAAATAGATTGCCAAAATTCCGAGTTTCAAGAAAATTAGTAAACCGGAAGTATATTTTTACTGAACGATGTTTCAGTTTGTATTATTTTCTCCATAAAAACACTGACGAATTTCATTAAATTTGGTATATTAACTATAAAATTTATTAATTACAATTTTGTAAACTGCAGAAAGATAAAGTTGGGTGAGTGTTTCACACCACATTTTTATTTATCTTAGCTGATAGGTGAGCTGTCAAATGAAGGCTATTTATTTATTTAGTTGAAGCTGTGTAGGCTTGCATGCATTACACGGCTGTCCTGCAGTGTAACAAACTGGTTTTAGTCTTCTTTCTCACTGAATAATGGATAAGGTGATAGCTATTCCCCTATTTCTACAATAGCTGAATAATGGTGCCAATTTATTCCTCTAAATTAGTGACTTTCCTACTTGTAATCTCTAATTAATCTCTTTTAACTTTTAATAAGAGATTAAAAGTTGAAAAGAACAGTGATATCAGCCTTCAATTAAAAAAAATTTAAAATTACTAAATGTATTGATAATATACAAGTAGAAATTCTTATGTCGCAGCAAGCTTATTCTGCTTGTTTCTTGCTGCTTGACCAGTTTCTGATTTTCATCCATCGTGAGAGTAAAACTATCAATTCTTGTAGAGAATTGACTTCAACTTAATATTACTGGCATGCACCACACTTGTTGATTGCCAAGACATGAATAAAATCAAATGTAGGAATTCAAGAGATTAATTGAAACGAATCTCACATTTCTACCGGCGTTTTTGCTCTAGAAATCATCGTTCTCAAAGTATCTTGGATAACTAACTTGTGTTGTTCTTAACGACTCATTACATTCCAGAATCTAGAAGTGATCAGCCCGTATATTTTGTTCTACATTTCTTAATTTGGTTTCTCTAAGATATTTAAATTTAATATACCATCCAAGTGATCCACTAAATCTTAACATGATTATGGGTTGATATTTTGTCCTACTAAGACGACTTTTTGCCCACAAGGGGTATCTCTTGCATGCAGTTACTTGGGGAGTAGTGTCTCCACGGGTTACCAAAGCTCAGTACTCCATGCACTTCATCAGAACAGTACACAATACACTTAAACTACATTATATTCTACTCTTTACACAAGGACAAACACAGTACACAAACTAACCAACGGAGAAGAAAGGGATGAGCTCAGTGTTAGCGCGGAAGAACAAGCGACGCTAGTCCCGGGTCTCGAGTTCGAATCCAGCACGCTGCTCTTAGATTTTCTCTTCCTAGGAGTCTCTAAAGCTCACAATCCGGTGATGGGCAGTGTTGGCTGTAGCTAAGGAACACTAATTACTTGCCTTAAGCCAAGGGAGAAGGAGGGATTAGCTCAGTGGTAGCGCGCTGGACTAGCAACGCGGAGGTCCCGGGTTCGAATCAAGCATGCTGCCCTTAGATTTTCTATTCCTAGGAGCCTCTACAACTAACAGTCCGATGATGGGCAGTGTTGAAGGTGTAGCTAGAGAACACTGCTTGGAGATCGGCAGTGCACCGAGAACGCTTCGGTAGGCACAATAGATCTTTCTGTTCGCAGTATAATAATCCCCTACAACAATTGAAAAAAAAAGAAGACTTTTTGATGATCATAAAGTAACTTATAATAAGTTACTGAACTTCTGAATAACTGAAATGATATTTCACAAAGTTCTGTGATTTATTTTTGCTTACTTGCCACATGTTGTTCCTATCAACAGAATTAATAAAAATAAGACCGGCTTCATATGCTTATTTTAATTGTTGAATTCCATATACGTATATTTGCGTAATTAGAAAAATTAAATGGGGTTTGACAACTTCTACAAATGTGTATAAGTGCAGTTAATCGAAAAAAGAAAGATGGTGTCTGTGGGTTGTTTGGAAAAAGTTTATTCAAATAAAAAATAAAAAAAATTGAATAGAAAAATTATTGCAATAAAGTAATATTTGCAATTTTTTTTTGGAATAATTGAATAAATATCAGTAGATTAATTATTCGCAAAAAATGAATTCTTATTTCTTTTTATTAATTTTGCTTAATTATTTTGCCCAACACTGGAACAGCATAGATTAAAAACAAACAAAAAACATAACAATAAATTACAAACATTGTTCTGAAGTGGTACTTTAGAGAAAAGCTTAACATCACCGCTCCCACAAAACACCTTTCCTTCTAACAGTCAATTTTTTCCAGAAAAATGTCACGTCACTAGGTATAAATACACTAGGTATAAAATTTATTTCCTCACAAATTATTTCCTAGTGTAAATGTTGCGGGCTGTAATCTTACCTAGAAACCTAGAAATATATCGAAATTTCTTAGTCCCACATTATTCCGAGTATTTTTTTTTTCAAGGAAAAATTGGTTCGGGGGTTGCTGAATCTTTTCCGTAAAACCTCAAATGTTACTTACTTCAATCAACGTTTTAGATTTTTTGAGAAACGCATCAAACTCACACTGCTAAAAAAAAAAAAAAGACGTACTGATACAATATTGGTTGGAATTATAGAGAAAGAATTATATCCTGAAAGATACATAAAGTGTGAATCCTCCATATACATGCTCCATATCCTATTATGCGTCCAACTTCACAGTTGGACAATTTCAAATAAATAAATAACTAAAATAATTCCCAGTTGAAAATAGTTTTATACTATGTGAGATATATTCGGTGCCCTAGTGATCTTTATGCCAGCACAAAATAACACATAAAAAAAACATACATCATACAACATAAAAAAAACAAGTAACACATCCCTGTTCACTGCAAGGATGAAGGTGAGTGTATAAGGGACGAAAAGTTTGCGAGGTTGTGAAATAGAAGTGAGAGTTTCATCAAGCCAGCAGTGAAGTTTTATGTTTTAATTATGGGACGAGCCGGAAAGTGGGGGGTAGTAGTGCTATAGCCGTCTGCAAGTTATGAGAATATCCTCTAAACTAATTTTAGTGAAGTAAAAGTGATAAAACAGTAGGGTTATGAGGGGCGTGGAAACCACTTGGCACTTGTCACTTACAAGAATTAAAAAAGAAAATAATAATTTTTTTTTTCGAATTCTCACCTGGATCAGTCATCTTTATATAATAAGTTAAGAATTAATTACACCCAGCGAGAGAAATTGCAAGTGTCATATTTCAATTACTTCATTAATAACTTTATTAACTGATAAATTTATCATCATTTTTTTCTCTCCGCTGGAAATGCATGAGAGAAAAAAGTTAATATTTACAGCTTAAAAAAAACTTTTTTCATATTATCCAAATGTAATAAATAAATAAATAAATCAACATTGCTAGAATTATTAAATTTTAATGTCTGTTACCATGGTAACAATTTGTGGCATTAAAGTCGTCATGTAATTTGAAGTAATAAAATTTCCTCAATGTTTAAAAATAAATAATAAATGTAGGGGCGGGATTAGTCCAGTGGTTGCGCAATGGATTTGGAACGCTAAGATCCCGGCTTCATGCCTTTAGGTTTCTCGCCCAGTAGCTTCAAATGCTCAGTGTCCAGAAGTGATATCTGTAACAATGAGAAGGCTCCGGATACACCAATGATTTCAGATCTTGACGCGCCTTAAAAAAATAATTAAAAAACAATCCCAAGAATGTTGATAATTCTTCCCGTAATCAGAGATGTTTTCCGTGGTAGCCTGCTTCTTGTTGTGGTCATCGACCGGTTTCGGGAGTTCGCCCATCATCAGAATGTTTTGTCAAAACAGTGTGATAAACTTGCACAGAGCAAATACAGTTGATTCACCGAATATTTATCTAATATTTGCCCTGTACAAGTCCATGTTATCACTCTGTTTTGACGAAAACATCGTGATGATGGGCGAACGGCCGAAACCGGTCGATGACCACAAAAAGAAAAAGAGACTATCACGGAAAATATCTCTGATGCTTTCCAGCTCTGCGGAACCAACCACAACATCTACCAGTAATTTTTGACTAGCGTAAACAAGTAGCCTTCTTACCATGATCATTGTATGAGAACTGTTATTTAATGGAATTAAGTTTTAGAGCACCTTCCAATTTTCAAAAATACGATCCAACAATTTTCTTTAATTATATATATTTATTGGACCATATAAGTTTATTTATTGGATATCATGGAGAAGGAGATCCTACACGTAATTTTGGAAGGTACATTTGTGCCTAAAGTTTGAGATTACAATATCATTATGTCTGATATTGTCCAGTCGTACGGACCCCAAACATTTCTGTTAAAATCGGATATTCTCGGTGCCTTTTTTTTAAAACCAGCTTTCCTTCATTTTCCCGACAACTTGTTGTTTACGATAGCACTAAATGAAACTTTTTTTAAGAAAAAAAAAGAAGAGATTCTAGTGGAATATTGCAAGAAGTGATCCCTCATTTTTAACATTCCACTATCAAGGGATTTAGTGTATGCGTAGAGGTAGTAGGCTATAAAGCCAAATCTGTTGCAGACATCTATAACTACGGCTTTCTTTAAATAGTCACATTATTGACGATTTGTTTAGAATACATTTTCTTTCGAATAAATTGTGTTTTAATAATTTTTACGCGACATCGTCAAATTTTCGAATGTTGAGTTTTCTTCGAAAATGTATATACATGTTTTGAGATACGGTTTTGAGTAGGGAAAAAATTATTTAGGGAATCTAAATATTACGTTTCTAGTTTATGTTTATGTGAGTGTGTATGTGTGTGTTGGATGTGTTTGTAAATAGATAATGCTCAAAATGAAAAGTCGCATAAAATTCAAATTGTACATATACATCACCAAGATAGGAAACGTTGGGACTCCAAGGTTCTGTGGATACTCATCAGCCATAAGTAGTACAATTTATTATTATTAGTTTGTTCAGTTTTGTCTCCGTTTTCTGAAAACAGGGTTATGATGAAGCGGTGACTATGTTGTAGATGTGTGGATGAAATAGTTGCAAAACCAAGGATTTTTGCATTCTAGAAGATGATCTGTGATGACTCCCAGGAATGCTCCGTTGTAATTTTAATTTAATTTGATAAAATAGAATATAATTTACAAAATTAATTAATCATAATTGCATTTTAATAAATAATGATTCTTCTCGACTGGGGTCACTATATTTTGAGGTGTAGTTTCTAAATCCAAATGCCTGATGTTTAATGAAAATTTTGGTACTTGGTCTTTCCTAGAATGGGTTCCAAGTCGCTTACAGTATCGGCTGTCCAAATGATTTAGACTGATGTTGCAGCTTCTTGTCTTTGAAGATGAGTATATTTTCGTTTGGCTTTAGAAGATAAACTCCTCGGATTGTTTCTTCTCCATTTCCGTTCCTTTTTGTGTGGTTAATGTTTCTTCCGTAGGGAAGACTGCCAAATATTGATTTATTTCTTCGAGCCATAACACTTAACTGTCTCTGATGATGAGTGAAGTGAACTTCTAGGAAGACGTTGTTCCTTTGATTAAGATTTCTTCCTCGCACTGGGTAGACTGGTATACAGGTATGTGTGAAGAGCACTGGTACCCAAAGGGTAGTTTGGTATTACACATTGTTCTTAAACTTTCAATTTTTGAACTGCTGGATTTTAGAAGGAATCTTGTGGTTGGGAGTATTGTCTTTAAGATTGAATTGATGACGATTAGAATGGGATGGAGGTAATACAATTGATAATGCTTTTTCTTTACATTGGTAAGTGGATGAGATAAATAATTTGATTTTTATGACTAATTTCATTCAGTATCTAACAATTTTATATTGTCAAACATGTCTCCCTTCCAAACGAGATAACGGATGACGCCGCGTATTTCACACTTGGCGGGAGATTGGATTGACATTTTTCACGAAACGTATTGTCGCGTCGACAGTTCTAAACGTACTGACCTCGAACCGGTCTCGTTGCGGAGGGGAGGAATCAGGCTACACGACAGTTTAGCCAACATGTCGAAAACAAAATTCTCCAGCCGTGAGAGCCTCAATACACTTACTTACTGGACATGCCTCGTAATACCTCTTTTATTTCTTATCTTATTATTAACATTATTATAGATATAATTAACTCTAATTTTCCGTAGATGACATAAATTTCATTTTATATGATTGATTAATTTACCATAGTTTCTTATAATTTTAATTTTGTTTATATTCTTTTTATTTCATTTTTATAAAGATCACTTATATTAAATATATTAAATAATTTTAAATAATAATTATTTGTGTCATGCAGTTGCTTCAATAAAGGCTCTATTTGATAATAATGTACAAAGGTGTGAGTGCTTGCCCCATCAGTATTGGTAAGATTCCTGAGTTATGACTAATGTTCTGAATCTCTAAATCTCGTCCTGTCGTGGAGAAGAAGACGAATGCTCTGGAACAGGATCCTTAGGTTTAGATTTGTCTGGTCCAAGTTGTCTTGGCCGTTTGATATTAGACATATGGATTTTCTCGCGAGTGTTAAAGTGTCTCGGACTAATTATAAATGTTTTAAGTTTTGTGTCTAGTGAAGTAACTGTCTCTTTATTATATTTGTTTTTTGTATTATTCATTTTTTACGAATACTTCAGTGGGAATTTCAGGTGGATCTTCCCTGGATTTGTTTCTGCTGTCTAATACCTTTTCCTTATTTGATTCAATTCTTGCTCATATAAAAGTTTAGTTTTATCTCTGTGTTTATTTATGTAGTCGTTTATTAATTGTTTTTCGATGTCCATTTCGAAACCTGGTTCTGGCTATAAGTGTCCATGTAGTATCTCAAAAGGTTAAGTTTGGTAACTGAGTGTATGCTGTTATTGTATGCTAGTAAGGCGTATTTTACTTTACTCTCCACATTGTCGTCTTTGAATTCGTCCCTGTTGTTTAAAATTCTTATATCCTCTATGAGAGTAGAGTGGAATCTCTCGGCCATTCCGTTTGATTCCGGATGTTGTGAGCTTATGAAATGTAGATTTTGTGTAGGTCCAACAGTTCTTTTATTACGGAGTTATTAAATTCTAAACCGTTGTCTGATATTATTTTCTTTGGTAGTCTATAGTGTGTAAAGTACTCTATTAATCGTTAGCTATTGTTATACCTTGACCTGTAGTTAATTTGTATACTTGAGCGAACCTGGAGAAAGAGTCGATGATTGTTAAAAATTTGATGCCGTCTTAATTACACTCTCAATATGTATAATTTCCAGTGGTCTAGTAGCTGTAGGTGTGTGATTTAGTTTGGGTTTTATAGGCGTTCTGTCGTACTTTGTCTTAAGGCAAATTTCACACTTATTGATGTATTCTTGTATTAATTGCCTCATTTTTGGCCAATAGTATGTCCATTGTATCCTGTTGAATGTTTCCCCAATACTTCTATGGTTGGTTTTGCCTATATAATAGTTTTCTATGATTTCCTTTGTCTCTCTTTCGTCTAGTATGTCTAATAGCTTTTGGGTAAATTTTATGAACATGAATTTTTACTAATTCCGGGTGAATTAGATTTATTGATGATCCTGTATCTAATAAAATTTTGTAGTGCTGAATTTTGATAAAGGGTAGTTTTGAGTTGCAATTGATGTTTAAGATTTCGTGTCGTTCGTACGGTCTATTTCTAAAAAAATGGGGGTTTGAAATTTGTTCTATTTGTTCGTTAAATACTGATTCGTTAGGGTCATAGGTCTTGGGCTATTTCGTAATTTTGTTGGTCGTCATGTTCATAACTATTATGATATTCGTTCATTTGTGTGTTGTATGTTTGATGGTGGTTGAATACTTCTTCGGCCATCCAATTTATAGGTCGGTTAGGAGAGTTACGCATAAAATAGTAGTTGTTTGGTCTCGTGGTTTGTCTAGTTGAAATTGACATGGGTTCACTTGGGAATGGTTTTCTTATCCAGTTTACGGGTTGGTTGGAAGGGTTACGTGTGAAATAACTAGGTTTCTTACGTTGCTCAGTTTAAGTCGATAGGGCTCATTGGGAGTTGAGTTTCTCTAAATGTTAATGTTAATATAATGAATGCAAATATAAAGGTTTGAACTGTTAGGTTATTTAATGTAATTGTTATATATATTATGAAATTTTAAAATATAAAGAGAAATTGTTATAAAAACTTTAATATAAAAGAAATATTTTGAAATCTTCTTATTAAAAATTCAAAAAGTTTTTATATCACTTACAAAGTAAAAAGTATGATTCTCATTAGAGATACTTTGAAAGTTGAGAGGTGGTCTTCTTACGACGATTCCTGGGAACTAGCGCTGCTGGCTCTGAGGGTTTTTACTTCGCCGGATTCTTGATGTAGCAGATGTAAATTTTCCTTTTTAACCGCTAATAAATGATTCAATCAAACAGGATCCGATTGTGAGTGTTAATCTTCGAACGAATACTGTTTACCGGTCCTACCGACTGTACCAATTACGTTTTTAGATTCAAATATTCCGTTTTTAAAAAATACAATTTATTTAAAAAGGAATTACATTATAAACATCAGCTAAAACAACATATACAAGACTGAAGGCTGTGGGAAAATTATATTATATAGGAAATAGGAAAGGATGGGATCAGCAGTTTTATGAGGTTAACGTCTGTAGTTTCTACAGGTTTATTCCAACGTAATTATATGTATCAAAATAGTCTTAAATCGGTTGAAGGGTGAAAGTTGGGCTTGTAGTTATTTTGGTGAGAGCAGTTTATAAATTGCGTGTAACTTCGTGAAATATAGTTAACGAGGGGTAAAGTTTTTTCTGTTGCAAATTTCACTTTTGTCCTCTACCTAAACGGGTTAACCCTTTTATATCACCCCTCACAGCCGTGAGAATGGAAGGAAGAGAAATTTCTTTTATATCTAATTTTATCTTAAAAAAAAGGAGAAAAAAAAACGACTTTAAAAAAGAAATAAACATTTTATTTATTTTAAGATTATGACAGAGTAGATAATTCCGAGACTGTAATTGTAATTTTCAAATGTACACTATATTCAGAAACCTAACTTAATTCCGACGTTAACAATTTTCAACTAAAAATCTAACTCTATTAGCGAGCATAATACAGAATAAAATTACAATTTAGTTTTACGATCTGTCTTAATATTAATGGAAAATCTAAATTAATTATCAATATTCAATCATTTCCTCAAAGTCAGACATAACCAGCAAGAGGAAACCAAAACATGCTTACTAGGTCTTTTTATTTATTTACATTTCAATTTTTCTTTCAAATCAATTAAAAAACAAATCTGGTGTGAAATATTCATATAACTTTCTCTTACTAATAATTATTACAATTAACAAATTTACTTTAAACATGTACTTACTCTAGTACGAGGAAGTATTGTAATCGTGTCAAATTTTCGATATCGAGTTTTCACCGGAAATATCCGTTTTGAGGTCCCCTGGGTCCAAAAAGTGTTTTTCAGAAAGTGGGTTGTGTGTGTGTGTGTGTGTGTGTGTGTGTGTGTGTGTGTGTGAGAACAGCATAGCTCAAAAACGGATAAAACCGTAGAAAGTTGAAACTTGATATTCCTTTTAGGTATCACATCGGTTCTGACAGTGGAAATTCCTCAACCGGAAATACCACTTTACTAGTTGGTTTTTTTACTTTTATGCGATTTTCTCAAAAATAGCTCCAACGATTTTCTTGAAACTTGATACATCAACTACACATATAAAGAACTACAACTTTTATTTGTAACATTTCTCCGGAAAAAATCATTTAAGGGTATTTTTGGGGGAGGGGTGGGGTTACGGCTTCCTTTAAAGTCCTATTTCAGTTTATTAGACAATTCTGTCATCTAAATAATGTTAAGTAAATTAAATATGTTGTTGAAATTTCGAGTTTGAAAAGATCGGATTACCGGAAGTACGTTTACTTTATTGCTTTACTACATCATTTTTTTCACTTTTTCGCGATTTTCTCAAAAATGGCTCAGGCGATTTTCTTGAAACTTAGTATATAAACTGCAAATACAAATATATACAACTTTAAAACATTTAAAGTATTAAAGTATTTAAAACATTTCTCTGGAAAAATTCATTTAAAGGCACTTCTAGGAGAGGAGGGTTTGTTTTTCTTTAAAGTGCTATCATAGTTGATTATACAATTCTCTCATCCACACAGAATTAATTAGAAACAAATAGATGGCCAAAATTCCGAGTTTCAAGAAAATTAGTGAACCTGAACTGCGCTTTTACTGAACGCTTTTTTTCAGTTTTCCACGAATTTCATTAAATTTGGAACACTAACTATAAAATTTGTTAATTATAATTTTGAGAACTGGATTAAGAGAAAGTTTGAGAGTGTTTTCATATCAGATTTTTTTTAATTTAAGGCACGTCAACATGTATGGTCATTGGCGCTCGGAGCCATCTCAGTGCACCGCCGGCCTCCCGACAGTGTTCTCTCGCAACTGACAACACTGTCCATCACCGGACAGAGTGCTGTAAAGGCTCCTAGGAAGAGAACATCTAAGGGCAGCACAGCTCGCCTTGAGCCTGGTGACCACTGAGCTAATCTCTTCCTAAAAAACGTTTAATTGAGCTTGTATTACTTTATGACACTTGTTTACTTGCCAGCGTCGTCTGTCTCAAATGTTTTTAGCGGCATTTTAAATTTTTACCTATTTCACAAGCGCATCTCTGAAATTTGCTAAAACTTAAAAAAAAAAAATCGCCCCCTCGGAAAATTCCAAGTTTAAGGAATACAGTTCCTTGTAACCGTTTCAGAGAAAACTGTTACACCAAAACATTAGTAAAGTTGCATTTCCGTCGATGGTTTTTTGCCTGAAACCTTCATGCCCAGGAGTTGTGATTGGTACCAAAACTGTATATCTGTGATTGTTTCGTTTTTTTGTAATATTTTGTTTATACGCACACACAGATCATTCGTTAAAAACATTTTTTTCGTCCTTAAGGGACCTTAAAAGTGTCGCTATAGATAAAGAGGGCCCCACAAGGTATGCCGACATCATTGTCTTTCACATGAATAATAAAGTAGCGTGGATCTTAGATCCCACCATTCGGTATGAAAGTAATGATATGGACCAGGCTGATAAAGTATACCGGCAGAAAGAAAATATTTATAAGAAATGTATTGATTTCTATAAAGAATAGTTTCTAGAGGAGTACGGTGAAGGGGAATTTCATATATGTGGTCTGTGGTTTGGGTCAAGAGATACGATTCCAATTTTACCCGTAAATTTTTTGATGAGGTTTGGAATAGATCCATCCAACTGACTACTCTGACAGAATCCATACCATGGATTCTCTAGGGATTTTAAACTTTCACATCTATGGACGGTAGCCGTTGGCTAGAATTCATTTACCTAACGATTCATTTGTTATATTTAAAGTTAATTTTTTGAACTTATGCTGACCAGCTTGACAGTTTAAAAAGGTTTTTTTTTTTGTATGTTAATATGTCCTCCAAAGCTGTGTGTTCGCATCACAATATAGTTGTGCAGCCCCACTTGTTTTTTTGGTCCTGTACTATAAAGTGTTGTTTATTTGTGTCCAGTGAAAAATTCAATTTCCAAAAATTTGACACAAGCGCAAAAATACATTTAAATTTTGGAAATGTCATTATTTGATATAATCTTAACCATTAGGATTATATTTTTGTATGATACTTGTTGATATATGTGAAAATGTTGCAGATCAGTATTGGCCGGGCTGAATAAAACTGCTCGTTATACTAAAATAGACTGTACACCAGCTGAAGATCAGCTGCTCTTCTATGATGGACAAGATGAGGATGCACCGTTGATGGTCAGATATTGTGGAGGCGGGCTACTACCGCGAGTGGTCTCTAGAAGTTCACATCTGCTTGTCGTTTTCAAATCCTCTCCCTACGGTGTACCATTACTTAGCACACAGACACCAAAACCTTTACACGGATTTCAGTTAATTGTTGATGTACTTTTCTCCGATTCTGATTCGCTTGACTTCGCTAAAGGCCCTAAGTGAGTAATTTTATTATTATTATATTATTAATTAGAGAATTTGTAGTAATTTTTTTTCCAAACGTGGAAATAAATCTAAAAATGGAAATAAATAAATTATAAAATTTTGTGTAATAAATTAATAAAAGTAAACAAGATGAGACATGATTTGCATGTTTGTTATTGTGATGCACTTGCCAATTAGGGAGTTTCTACTTAGAGGAACGATTTAGTTATCTTTGTGTTTACATTGTTTGTTTCACCTATCAGTAGTTGAAACAGAATGCCGGCGACGTTAAGTACCATGTAAACATGTCAGTTGAAACAACAGTAAACCATTTCCAAGTTGAAACATTGCTACTATACTTTGTATTCTCAGCTAGTGTTACATTAATCTGAACATGCCACTTTAATTTTCTTTATATATTTTTTAGTTAAATGATTATTGTAATTAATACCGGTATAATAAGGATTTTTAGGCACCCGCAAATAGTTAGAAACATTTGCCTTGAAACCTCATGAATTACGATCTGGGTTACTTTTATGGAAAAATGGATAGTATTTGCAATAATGAAAATTAATAATTAATCATCGAAACACAATTAATTTTATATGATATTACCATTCAAATGCACATAGTTTAAATATGTTAATATAAAAGGAATCTAAATAATAATTTAGATGAGAGAAGAAAGTGAAAAAGTTGGTAGACACTGGCGCAGTTATTTTTG